>CAUYON010169650.1:0-17981 GCA_963573935.1 Arctocebus calabarensis
ACATATTGCAATTACCTAGTAGGTGCTAGTACTAATTGTGGCCTTTTCTAGAAGTTGGTAAAGAATTAAAATTAAGAATCTGCTTTCCCCGTCTTCCTGTGCAATAAATGGGTTGTAGCCTTCACTTGAACGATAAAGAATCTATATCAGATTTAAAAAAAGCTTTACACCTTGCCTCTCAGCATCATGATGCTGTTAGCACTGCTGCAGAAAAACAGTAACAAAACAACCCAGTACCTCCATGACCAGGCTTGGGAGGACTCCAATTGGGGAGGAGTCTGGAAATGGAAGGTTTGCTTTCCAGCTTCCGCAGAACAGAGAGGAACACTAGGAAAAAGGTGGAAACACAGCAAGGACCCATCCCCCCACACACCATGCCTATGATTCGTGTTGACCAGATGGAAGACAGGACACCAGCAAAGAAACTGACTTGCCCATCTGCTCCTGGGGTTCCCGGGATTCTGAGCTCAAATGCAATCTCTCTCTTACGCCTTTCAATTCCTCGAAAATCAGGCAACATTTAAGTTTGCTTCTTTTTAGACTATGAGTTTCTCAGACCGACTTTTATTTTCCTGGAATTACCAATTGACATTTTTTGTGTGTATTTGACAAAATATAATTTGAGCGCACCTTACCACTAGATCATTCAGCTTCGGAACAGTCTGTCATCTACGTACCCAGGGCATTCATCTTGAAGTCCTCTGAGTTTCTGTTCTAATTTAGATCCTTGGAGCAATAACGTTTTTAATTTCTAAGAACTTGTTCCTTTTCGATTGCTACTTTTATTTTAACAACTTCTTATTTTGGGAACTAACATTTTGAATCTCCCGAGTAGTACGGTCAGAAGTGTGAAAGCCCTCCTCTAGCTCCTAATTCTCGTTTTCTCCTGGGTTAGTTGTCTTACTGGTTTGTCTTGGTCCACGCTGAAGGTTTTTCTCAGATGCTTGGTCCTCTTGTTGTCTGTTCAGATTTCTAAATGAACGAGGCAGGCACTTCTTTGCAGCTGTCTGGACTTGCTGTCCTCCTCGGCCTCTCCAATGGGCATGGGTGGTGTGTACTGGGTGGCAGGTTGCCTGTGGGGTCTTGGGCGGGAGATGGCAGGCTGCCCTGTCCTCAGCAGCCGTGGGTGTCCCGTTCGTCTCGTCCTGGCAGTTCCCTTCTGCACCTTGAATGCCGCTGGCCTAAGTTGGTGCTCTAGGTCCTGTGGCTGCCATCATCTGGGGGTGGTGGTGGTGGTACTTGGTTCCATGCCGTTCTCGTATTTCTGGTGTTGCTAGAAATCCTGGGGTCCTTGCTGGCGTCTCTGCCTGCACCATCACATGGCCTCCTGTGTGTCTCTTTTCCTCTTCTTAAGACATCAGTCATACTGGATTAGGACTCATCCTAATCAAGTGTGACCTCATCTTACCTTACTCACATCTGAAAAGACCCTATTTCCAAATAAGTTCACATGCACAGGTACTGGGACATAGGCCTTCAACATGTCTTTCTAGAGGATGCAATTCAACCCACAACAGTCAGCTCCCTAGAGGAGGCCCCTGAGACAGGTGTTCCAGTGCACATGGTCATTTAGGAAAAACCTCTGAGGGAGTAAAAGAGGTGCAGGATGGGTGTGAGGCTGGCTCAGGCGAAGTCGAACCTGGACCAGCCCTGCTGGGGGGAGTGATCTACAGAGTTTCCTGGCCTCAGATTGAGACCTGGGCTTCGTTTCCTGTGCCAGTCAAACATTGCCCCATGTGGGAGAGTGTGATTTCCCCAGCGCGGTGGCTGTCGTGGGCCCAGCACACATCTCTAAAGATTTCAGACGTAAGGCCATCAGCCAATTACTCAAAGCAGCAGCAGGAGGGAAAGGGAACCTTTGCTTCTGGAACCCCTATTTCATGTGTGTTTCACCTTCCTGTGCTATCTTTTGTGTCTCACTCTCACATTTTCCATTTCTTTTTTGTTTTTCTGGGCTGCATTCTAAATTCTTCATCTCCTGGTGCAAGTGTGTGTGTGTGTTGGTGGCGGGTAGCCAATCCCCTTGTAGAAGAAGATCCCTTCTGCCTGCATTTTATAATCTTCAGTGTGAGACACCTTCTCTTGGCAGTGGTTTCCTCTGTGGGAGCCCAGAGTATCTGAACTGTGCCATGGAACCCACAGCGAAGTTTGCTTTTGTTTCTGCCATTAGGTTTTAGGGTTTTCTCTGGTCTGAGGCCAGTTTATACACGCGTCAGTTTCTTAGGTTCTTACATCATAAGGGTGACTTGGAGCACATGCCTCACCTACAGGACACAGGCTAAGATTTATCACAGGAAGTGCTTTTTTTTTTTTTTTTTTAATCCATCCAGATTCTGTGTGGGAGCATCTGTGCTCCATGCAGGGGTTCCACGTCAGCTCCCCATCTTGTGCAGACCCTTTGCTCCCTCTGTGGCCCCGTGTGAGCTTTGAGACCCCTCCCCCGAGCAGGTGCAACCTCTCTCTGGCTCCCTGAAGCTGCTGTTTGGACCTTGATCCATTTGACTTTTGGTGATCTCTACTTCTTCTAGCATCTAAGGATTGCTCTTTCCTCCTTCTATATATTTTTATTAAATCATAGCTGTGTACATTAATGCAATCATGGGGTACAATGTGCTGGTTTCATATTACTTCTCATTATATTCCAATCCAGTATCTCTACCTGGAGGTCTTCAGTGGTTCTGCCTATCATGTTTTCACATCTGGAATTCTTTCCTTTAGAAGTTCATCAAGTCTCTCCTCTGCTGAAGTCCATACACCGACTCCTTCCCCACCCCAACATCAGTGTTGTTATGGATTTATTCCCTATTGTAATTCTTTTACTGCTAATCCCATAGAATTCTGTCATGGACAAAAGCTACACACATACAACTGAGGCATCTTAAATTGAGAGCTTATGAAGTTGTCTCAGTTTCCTCCCAGGAACACTTAAGTTCATTCACTAGCCCTCCTCACAGTACTTCTGCTCAGAAACATCACCTACCTTGCTTTTATAATTATTTAAAAGTTTACCTTGCCCCCCCAACAAAGTAGTAAGCTACTTATTATCAAAGCTCATATTTTATTTGTCTTTATAGCTTCCAAGCATCTTGCCCAGTATCTAAATATTGGGTATTTCACATGGAATAAGGGAGCTTGGTTAGACTCCAGCCCCGACCTTCCCATGTGACTTTGGGAAACTTATGCAACCTCTCTGAGCCAGGCTTCTTATCTATTAAACGGCAACAGTCAAACCTTTCCAGGACTGTTTTAAAAGTGCAATGAGATTGTGAATAGGAAGCATAGCCCCTCCCAGACCTGTGCAAATATGTATAAATTCTCCCAGGCGGTTTATTTCATGCCTCTGCCAGGTGCCACGTTCTTCTTTCCCAGCAGTCCCCTATCTGAAATGTGGGGCAAGGACTTTTCTGGCAAATCGGCGAATCAGAACTTTACAGTGGGGCTCTTTCTGACGACGTCAGCTACAATCCTGAAAGGCTAGGAGCAAACTGGCCCCAGACAGTTCGATGACCCGTCACTCAAAATCATCTTAAGGGTTTGAAAGAATTGAGATTAAAAAGGCTGGGAGAAAAATCTTTGTGGTGACAGCTGTCGCGTTGACAAACGTGGGAGGGGTTGGGCAGAGGGAGCTGTGAAATGGACAGTGTTTCTCCCTCTCTTCAGGCCTCATGAGAGGGCTTCGAGAATGACACTCAGAGCTGGAGATTTGCCCTCTGGGGTGGAGGTGGGCAGCAAGGGTGCTGTTGGTCCACCCCGTGGTGTGACACTCAGGGCAGAAGCCAGTATCACACAAAGCAGCCCGAGAGAGCCTGTCACCAGAAGTGCAGGTGGGTCCCCCACTGGCAGAGTCCCCGAGGAAGTGCTGGTGAGACCTCGCCGTGCCTCTCCTAGCAGGGGCTGCAGCACTGGCCGTCAGGGCAGAGGCCTGTCTTCCAGCTCTGCCTCTCTCTGGCTGTGCTCTGGAAACTGCCCTCAGCCAAGACAGCTGCCTCACTCAGTGTCACGGCCCCTCCTCAGGGACCACAGGGGGTCCCGGCAGGTGCCTGGTCTCTGCAGCAGTAACTCTGAGAGGCCTCCAGCTCCATGGCGTTTCACAGGACCGACTGCAGCCTCTGTGGCAGCTGCCTGGACCCCTCTGCCCAGCCTGCTGCTCTCAGCCCTTGGCAGGGCTGTTCCCAAGGGCCTTTCCCACTATACCTCCTGCTCTCCGGCCTCAGTGGAGGTTTCCTGATGCCGAATCCCCCTGGAAACAGCTCTCTCCCCTCCCACTCCTCTTGGAGGGGTCCAAAACCATGAGTGAGCTTGGGAGGAAGAGAGAGAGACATGGGCCGGGGAGCAGAGGGGCTGGCCATTCCCTGCCCACCCCAGCCTACACTGTGAAGGCTCCCGGGCTGGCTGGAGAGATGCCGTCATTCTGAATGAAGCTGAACTTTGACTGTTTTTTTTCTTCTTCTTTTCATCATTTTTTGTTTGTTTGTGCCACCCTTGGCACTTTTTTGTTTTGTTTTTCAAGTTAGTGTGAGGGTACAAACAACTAGATTACAATCTCTGCATTTGTTAGGTAGAGCAGTTGTGTCCCGCACCCAGGAGGTGTGCCATATACCCTTCCATTGTGCCCATTAACTGAGAGCACGTCAATCTCCCTCCCCAAGTTTTGGCTGTTCCATCAGACTGAACGTCTTAGCTGTTGACATGCGGTTGCTCTTGTGACTAGTAGTGACTGAAGGATGAGGATGGTGACCCTTAGCCAGCAGTACCCAGAGACGCTTTGGGGCCACCCACGTTTTCATCCGAGGGTAAGGAATCAACCAGATCAGGCGGCTAAGGAAGGAACGTGTCCCAAATGTCATGGGTCAGTGTCAGAGCCGGGGCCAACCCACTGCTTGCAGACCCCCAAAAGTCTTTCCTCTTCAACATGCTCCCCAATGTCTCCATGTGGCCCAGTCCAAACTACATTTCCAGAACAATCCATGCTGTTTCATTTTTCAGTTTCTTTGTCTACATACTGTTCTTCCTGGTGCATTTAGGAAATGGTGAGTAAATGTCGTGGGCAAAGCGAGGTGGGTGTGGACCTAAGGAAAGGGAGGAGGTAGGAGGGTGGGAGCCACCGAGTGACCTAACAGAGACGGTTCTGGAAGGGCTGCAGAGACGCCCCCAGCCTTCCCTCTCCTGAATGTGGCGCTCTGGCTGTCTAATGGGGATCTGGAGACCAATCTTTGTGGCTTCAGCATTTCAGACGGAGGTTGAAAACTGCATACAGCATGTCTGCATCTGATGGACTTGAAACCAGCATTATCTGGCTTGAGGTGGTTGTCATGGCAATGCATGATTACCAGGGCTTGACTGGAAATGGGAGCAGCAGCCCAATCACTATTGATCAGTTCCTCTTTCATTTCTTCCCTGCACTGGGTTTCCCTTACAGACAGGTGAGAATGAGAAACTACTTTGGGTTGGCCACATTCATCGCCCGCAATCTAAATCACCATCTTCTTGATTGGGACCAAGGGAAGGAATTTTGATACCATGGGCAGCTTATGACAGTGGCCTAACAATTTGTGTGGTGCCCAGACATCCCAGGAGCCCATGCCCTGCCCCACCGCGCTCGATTTCATACCCTGGGGCATTAACAGTCCTGCACCACACCCCCAACTTCCTGCCCTTACCTTGGCTTTGACTTCTCTAGAGTTTGCCCTTCCCTCTACCTGAGCCCCTTGAGAGTGGGGTGCAAAGAAATAGTTCCTGAGATGTCATAGGTCTTACAGTTCATACCACGATTATGATTGTTGTTGTTCTTTAACCTTACCCTGAAGGCTCCAGTCTCCTTTGTGAAGCACTCTCAGCACCTAATGTTAATAATCATAGTCACAGAACTTAACACCCGCCTTCCTCCTCACGACTGCCCCCAGTTCTGGGGCTGCACCACATTCATTCATGCAATAAACCCTACCGACCACTACTAGGGCCAGGCAATGTACTAGATCCTGGACAAAACAGACGAGCATCTCTGTTAAGCCTCGCGGGGCTTAACGCCTCTGGAGCAGACAGTGAACACAGGAGGTAGGTCAGACAGTGTGTTAGAAGATGACACGTGTCAAGAAGCAAAGGAGGAGACAGGAGAGTTAGGACAGAGAATTTCTGATTTTAAACGGTGGTCCATGAAGGATGTGCTGAGAAGAGACTTTTAAGAGGATAGCTTCTGGTATCCAGAAAAAGAGAGACCGGGCGGCGCCTGTGGCTCAAAGGAGTAGGGCGCTGGCCCCATATGCCGGAGGTGGCGGGTTCAGACCCAGCCCCAGCCAAAATTGCAAACAAACAAACAAACAAACAAAAAAACAGAAAGAGAGCACCAGTGCGAAAGCCCTGAGGTAGGAGGGATGGGCAGGGGAAGGCAAGGTCAGAGAGGAGTCGAGGGCAGCTTCAAAAGGCCTTGGAGGTCCTCACAGGGATGCCGGCTTTTCCATGAGTGAGATATGAAGTTTTTGGAGGGTCTGGCAGAGAAGCCTTCTGACTGTTGCTTTGAGAGGAGATCAGAGAGGGGCAGAGGTGGAGGGAGAAGCTGGCTACCAGGGGACAGCTGCTCCAGGCTGGCACAGAGGATGGGGTGCGGAGTGGCTTCTGGATGTGCCTGGGCACCACCACCACCACCTGGGTTTGCTGAGAATGGGAAGCAGCTGTGGAGGAAGAAGGCCAGTGACCACTTCGGTCTTGGCTCAAGTACCAGGAAGGCTGGCAAGGCCATGGCGAGAGGGGAGGGGCAGGGGAAGCACGAGCATGGGGTGTGGTGGGACATCAGGATACAGTCTGGGTGTTTATGAGACACCCAGGTGGGGATGTCAAGCAGGCATTTGGAGATTCAGGTCTGAAGTTCAGGGAGAGATGTCCAGACAGGGCTGTCACCTCAGAAGTCACCACTGATAAGGTGATTTGTGAGGCCACAAGACTGGATGAGCACACCACGGGAGTGAGTGTACACAGAAGAGGTCCAGGGTGGGACCCCAGGGCCATTGACACCAGCAGGGAAGAGGAACCCGTGACAGGTGGAGGAAGACAGCACAAAGGAAAACCACAGAGTGATGTCAGGAAGGTGAGCGGGGAAAGGGGCTCCAGGAAAGATGGTGCTCAGTCCACTGTGCTGCTGCCATGAGAAGCTGAGGGCTGAGTCTCGGGGCGCAGGCAGGTCGGAGGAAAACCAGAGAAACTCCAGGGACAGTGGATGGCGCTGAGTCGGGGTGCTGCTGGAAAGGGAAGCCGAGAGAAGAGCAGGAGCTGGAAGGGGATGTGGGGGTCAAGGAGGAATTTGGGGTGTGGGAAAGGAGCAGCACATGACCGCGCATGGGGCTGTGGGCGTCATCAGGGAAGCCATGTTCTTGGCCACAGCTGCACGTTGGAATCACCTGGGGAGCTTTAAGTCTCCCAAAGCCTGGGTGGAGTTTCATGTAAAATGAATGAGTCAGCGTCATTGGGGATGGCCCCCAAGAGGAAAAGCCACTGCATTAGAGAGAGAAACTCAGATGGAGTAGGGAAGTCGGGGTGCGGGAGGGCTGGGCTCCAGGGAAGAGACGAGGGGGCCTTTCCAGGGAGCGTGGGGCGGTTGCCTCTATTGGTGGGAAAGGAAGCGGAGTCTGTGGGGGTTGATGCTGGTGGCGTGGGGGCCTGGAGAAAGGGCCCATCTGGTTGTCCCTTTTGTCAGAGATATCACAGGGTATCAGTGAGCAGTGAGGGAGGGGAGGAGAGTTCGGGAAGGTCCTCTAGGGAAGCAGGTCCTGGGGGGGGGTGTCTACGGTGGTCTGGGCAGCACAGGGGCCACTCAGTTTGGGGGCCAATTGTCCGGAGTGAGACGGCTCGGCCTGGCACCTCACAGCTCCAGTGCTGGGCACCAGCCCTGCTCATTGCTGGGCCATCTCCCCACATCATTTACTCTCCTTGAGTCTCAATTTCTTCATCTATGAAATGTGACAGCACCTACTACTGAAGAACAAGTCCCAGGTCGGAGCTGGAAGCAAAGTGCCCAGTGCAAAAGCTGCGCCCAGCAGGTTGGCAGTAAAGGGACAGTTAGGGACCCGTCTTCCTGCCTCCTCCCCTCTCCTGCTGTGGGACTGAGTCTTTCCCTTGGCATCCTCTAGGGAACATGGTACTTACATGCTGCCCACGTGGAAATGACACCTCGATAGATGCCTTCTGGCTGAATAATTAACTACTTAAGGAACATTTGTCTGTGTGTGAGTGACGATCGTGAGAACTCAGAGCAAGGCAAAAGCAAGGCAAAAGTGCCAGCCTGTTCCTCCGGCATGCTGTTTTAAACACTCTGATTCTGATCTTTAACTGCAGAGTTATAAATAAAATGTGTGATTTGTACTTCTGCTGCCTAGAAGAAAAGAGATCGTGTGAGATCGTGTACAGTGAAAGGCACAGATTCAAACGAAGATGAGAAACAGGTCTGGACACTGAACTGGGGCAGCACTCAAGGAGGTGGTGCCTACCCCTGGGCTAATAAGGAGCTGCGTTCTGGGAAGGGGACACTGAGTACCCATTCCAGATGGCAGGAGGATGGGAGGCCAGTCTTCAGGGCCCCGCCAGCACACCTTGCAAGGGGTTGCCTAAAGTTGAAAGCTCTTCCTGCATAAGACACCCCAAAGACCCCTTTGCTGCATAAGGAGGCCTCAGAACTGTGTGGGGAGAGGCCCATCCAGTGCTTGTGACCTGGCTGTGACTCCGCTGCCGCTTCTACGGGTGGCAGGATCACCCAGGCCACACACCTCTCCATCCCACCCTCCCTGCTTTGCTCCTGTGGATTCTCCACCTGCCCCAGGAGCTCTGAAGTGCCTGTCCCAGCAGGTATAACAAAGTGAACAGGACATCCCCACAAAAGACCTGTGTCCTTTGTTCTGTAGGTTCCTCTGGTGTGTGGGAGGTAGTGGTGACCGAAGATATACTTCATATTTATAGAGGGCTTTACCTGTGTCACACTGCTGTCTCATGTACTTCCTAGCTCTGTAGAGGCTGGCAGGGAGCAAGGATGGCCCGTGACCTTGAATGAATTATCTTGAAAAAGGGAGGGAGCATGAAAGCAGGGGCCCCTGAGACTTTCCCGGGATCCTGCTACAGGATCACCATTCTGAACCCTCAACTCTTCCATCGCAGGTCAGAACATGCCTCCCCAGGCTGGCAGACAAGGGGCACCCCGCGTGCCATTGGCCCTGGGCCGGCTGCTCACACCTAGCAGCACTGGTAACATCATCCAGCCAAATGGTGTGATGTCTCCTAAGAACCTGGTGATTCTCCAGCCTCGGTTGGAGAGGAGCTACTCTCTGTCTTAATTAAAACTGAAACTCAAAAGTTTGTGGGTACTAAATGTGGCTGTTAAAATGCTGAATGCTGACAGTCTCTGATTTACTTTTGTAATGGGCCCTCATGTTCCCTTTCTGTGGGTAACTTTCATGTGACATCATCTGGAATTTAATTACTGAGTGTTATTAAAGGACTTGGGGAATTTAAAGCTTGGGTGGCTTTCACTTTGGAGCCCTACCCACTTCTCACCTGTCATTCTCAGAGCTTTTGCTTTGGTCTGTATGACGCTTGGCTGGTCAAGTGACGGTGGTCACGTCCTAAAGATGGAATGTCCTCTGAAACCTGTGAACAAGCCTTGCAGAGGTGTGGTCTGTTGGCATGGCAAGGTGAAGTGGTGTTGGTCCTGTTTAGCTGGGTTTCTCTGAGACCTGCCCGTGTGCAGGCTCGGCGGATCTCCATGCGGACCTTAAAAACTTCATGTTGGGGCTTGTTGTATGCTCGATGTCTGAGGTCTGAGACTAGTTAGCGCCAAAAATAAACAGTCAAGTCAGTCTTGAGAAATTGAAACAGAGTCAAACCTTTCGGCAAACAATAGGAGCAGTCGTTGCCTAAAATCCTCTCCTGGAGCAAGGTGAGTTTATAAGATAAGTTAAGCAAGGTAGTTTATAATTAAGTGCTGGCGGGCATGGCAGAGACCACGGCTGCTGGGAGCTCAGCAGGGCAGAGGAGGGGGGAGACCTTTTGTCCCAGGCAGGAAAGGGCTTGGATCTAAGGTATGGAGGGTCTGCCCAGAAAGGCCTGTGCATTTGTTTTCAGGCTGTTGTGATAAAGGTCTGCACACTGGTTGCCTTTAGACCAGGGGTCGTCAAACTTTTTAAACAGGGGGCCAGTTCACTGTCCCTCAGACTGTTTGAGGACTGGACTATAGTTAAAAAAAAAAAAAAAAAAAACTATGAACAAATTCCTATGCACACTGCACATATCTTATTTTGAAGTAAAAAAACAAAACAGGGGTGGTGCTTGTGGCTCAAAGGAGTAGGTTGCCGGCCCCATATACCAGAGGTGATGGGTTCAAACCCAGCCCCAGCCAAAAACTGCAAAAACAAACAAACAAATGGGAACAAATACAAATACAAATACAATATTTAAAATGAAAAAAAAAAAGGCGCACACTATCTACAAAAAAAACCTCCTAACTTCAGGAAAAAAAGGTCCCCCTTAACCACAAAAAAAGGCCCTACTAACTGCAAAACAAACAAACAAACAAAATAGACCTCCTAACTTAAAAAAAAGAAAATCCTAACTTGTTCTTACCTCGGTCCTCAGGCAGCAGCAGGCTCTGCACAGGCAAGCTCGTGACTCCTCCCATCATGAGTCTCAGTCTCACCCGAGACTGAGAGGAGGAGTTGAGAGACAGAGAGAAGCAGGGGAGTCTGAGAGTGCGGCGCACATTCCACACATGCACATTGTGGCCCAGGACAAGTCAGCTGCTAAGCAGGACAGGCACTGGTGGTAAAAACCCAGTGGGCCAGATAAATGTCCTTGGCAGGCCGCATGTGGCTCATGAGCCGTAGTTTGAGGACCCCTGCCTTCAGACACTAGAACTACTTTTGCACAGTTCTGGAGGCCAAAAGTCTGAAATCAAGGTGTCCACAGGCACACGCTCCCTCTGAAGGGGTGAGGGGAGCATCTTTCCTTGCTTTGTCCTATTGGCAGTCCTTAGCGTCCCTTGGCTAGCGGGTGTCTCACGCCAGCCTCTGCCTCCATTGTCACATAGCTTTCTGTGCTTGTGTCTGGGTCTCTGCTTTTTCTTCTTATGATTAGTCACATTGGATCAGAGTTCGCCTTCATCAGGTCTGACCTCATCTTGCCATGATTACACTCACAAAGACCCTATTTCCAAATAAGGTCCCATTCCCAGATACTGGGGGTATGCTTTTTTTCTTTTTTGCAGTTTTTAGCTGGGGCTAGGTTTGAACCCACCACCTGTGGTATATGGGGTTGGCGTCCTACTCCTTTGAGCCACAGGGTGCCGCCCTCAACATGCCTTTTTTGGGGACACTAATTAACCCATAACGTGTATGTGGCCAGAGAGGCCAGCCTGCCTGACTCTTGGGGGGAAGCTCTGCTGAGCAGCCCTGGGGACTGAGGCTGGTGGGTCTTGGAGGAGGGGGGCCACTTAGGTGTCTCCTAGAGAAGTGATGCAGTGTCGACCATGGTACTAGTTGGGGGAGATGCAGTGTGGAGGAGGTCCTGGCCGGCCCAGGGGAGAATCCCTGTGCAGGTGTGTAGGGTCCGGCACCCTTAACTCACAGCCCAGAACTTCCTTTTAGGTTTTCACACTTTCCCAGCTGTTCCCAGGCACAGATGGGACCTAGTGATGTCCCAGAGAAGGCCCATTGCTTCCTTTCATGGCATCCTCTAACTCAGTGGTTCTCAACCTTCCTAATGCCTCCTAATGCCACGACCCTTTAATACAGTTCCTCATGTTATGGTGACCCCTAGCCATAAAATTATTTTTGTTGCTACTTCATAACAGTAATTTTGCTACTGTTAGGAATCCTAATGTAAATATCTGATATGCAGGATGTATTATCATTGTTACCAAGGGGTCGTGACCCACAGGTTGAGAACTGCTGTTCTAACTGAAGACTGTCTCAGAACCAAGCTGCAGTCTGAGGATTTTTCTATCCAATCCTTCCTTCCTACCTCTACCAGAGTCCTGCCCTTTCTCCCTTCACAGGCACTTCCAACATTTAATCTCCCTCATACCTAATCTCATCCTGGCATCTCCTTCTCCAAGGGTCCTGGCTACACAGACATAGCAGGAAGCAGGGGACAGGGGAGCTGTTCTTTTGTCTGTACAATGAGAGGGTGAGAGAGAGGGACTGAGTCATCTCTGTGAGGTTAGCGTCTCAGCCTGGAGCAACTTTTCAGTGATAGGGGTCAGTTAGAGTAAAACTGTCTGGAGTGCTGTGGATGCAGACTGGGACATAGGGATTGCACTTTGCCCTGCAGCAGAAATCTCAGCGGGATCACATATGTGCCCACCAGTGATTTGCCCACTACAGATTTATTGACATTGGCCTTTAGGAGTTTTTCTGAAAAAAGAAAATATTTTGCAAAAGCACGTCACAAGCTTGTCCTAAATTAATTTTTAAAAAAGGGAGTTCCAGAATATTTTGAGCATAGGAAAATCATCCGAATAAATGCAGACCTTCCCAGCGACATATTATAATGCTATTGTTGGTATTGTTACATTCTTTCCCTCACTCTCAATGAAAGTAAACGGTAGCAGTGAATATAAGGGGGGAGGTGCTTTGCAATCTCACGTAGCCATAGAAGCACCATTTTGTGAATCTGAATTTTAAAATGGAAAGAGGTACTAGAGTCCAAAAAAAATGAGGAATGGGTAAGAGGACACCAAAAGGAAAGTGGGTTCCTTTTCCTCCCTCTGCAGCCATCCTCTCAGCCTAGAGTTATCAGGTTACAGTGCCCTGGGAGTTTAATCATGAATGAATTGAACCTGAATTATGCCTGTCGAAGCAAATAACCAACATATGCTGATGGTTCTGAGTCGTGGTTCTGTAATCACTGTTTTTTTCTTGCTCAAATAACTTGAAAAATTACTAATGGACATTGCTAATCCCAGTCATTAGTAAGCTTTACTCAGGCTTTACTCAATTCCAAAGAAAAAGTTCTTTTCCTCTAGAAGATTTATGCACTCATGTTTCACCAGTTATTCATCTAAATCCCCAGAGTAACAAGAATATCCAACACTTTTGCTTTTCTTGTGTCCTGAAAGAGCCTGGCATCTCACAGCACTGAGAGGAGTGGGAAGGCCACCCATCTGTACAGGGTGGGGTCTTTACAGCCACCAGGCCTTCCATCCCCACAGGTGCTCAGAACGGGCTTGGTGGGGAAACTAAAGTTGCTCCCTGTTCAACACAGCTCCCACTCTGATGTTGTAGGGCGACTGGGTGATCGGTGGCCATGAGTGCAGGACTTCCTGCAAGGAGGTGGGAGGTGTCCATGGGCAGAGGAGCAGGCTGCAACAGTTAAATAACAAGTGTCCATATTAGCTATGAACTCTGCCTACACGGCATTTCTTTCCTTTGCTTCTCTCCTCCCTGCCCCCCTTTTATCCTCTCCTGCTTATTCCAGAAAGAATAACCGGCAAGGGGACAAAAACCACATAACAATTAAGTTAATTCAAAGTGAGCAGTTTATTAGTTAGGACTCTTACACTGCAAGAGACAGAAATCCAACTGTATCTTAACTGTATCAGAACTGTTCTCACCCCACGGGGAGAAGCAGAGGAGGGACTGGTTTCAGGGACAACTGGGATCAAGGCTTTGCTGTTCTTCCCATCTCTGAGCTCTGTACTAAGGTTTACACCCTTAGTAATGCCCTCTGCACATTGTCCTTCCATGGCATAGTGGGAGGCAGGAGCCCCTTCTCCACAGCCCACACCAGTCACCGGGCATCTGCAATGCCCTTGATAGGAAAGAAAGAAGTAAAGTAAGTGCTTTGTCTCTGGTTCCCGAAATACTTTCCAGGAGGATCAGAGGAAGGGTGAGACCAGTGGATCTCAAACTACATTCTCTCTCTACCCCTTCCTTTCCCAGATTTCCCAGCCAGAGCCTGGGGAAGGAACCCAGGAAACTCTGGGTCCCTCTGAAACAAGTGCCTGAGGACCATTCTTAGAAACGCAGCTTGCATCATGGGGTGCTGGGACCCAGGCTGGCCTGGATCCTGGGTATAGTGCTTCTAGGACATGTGCCGTCCTCTGGATGAGGGTGGCATCTGGGTGCAGGCCATGTGGACTTCAGAGAGCAATGTGCCCAGGAAGTTGGGGCCTTTCTACAGTATTCCAGAATTCTGGAAGGCAAACAGCACCTGACCACACTACTCCTGCATGCTCTGGTTTTTGGACTGACATCACGGCAAAGGAAGGAGCGACTGCACACCTGGGCGCTCTCTCGCTGCAGTCACACCAGCAAGAGCTGAGCAGGTCTGGCTTCTGAACTTGCTTCATCCTCCTCCTTCCTCACAACTCTTTGAAGCCCCAAGCTCCACCTCATTAGCAGTGGAAGAGCAGATCCTCCAGTGGTATCCTCAGGGCAACAACCAAAATTGCAGCTCAGTCCTACTGCTGCTCTGCAGGCAGCTGAAATCGCTGGTAATTTATTCCCTTGTTCTAAACACTGTGAGTTAGCCTGGGAGGAAAATGGACGAGGGTTCTCCAAAGAAACAGAGGTACTAGTGTGTACAGGTGTGCATATATATGTGTGTGCATTTTATATACAGATGTGTGTGTACACACACAGAGGAGAGCAAGGTAGATGAGACTGATTTACTTTAAGGACCATGAGCTTTTACTGACTCATGGGATTGGCAAGTCTGAAACTGCAGGACAGGCTGGAAAGTCAAGTGGGGGCTGAGGCTGCAGTCTGGGGTCAGAGGTGGCTGGAGGCAGAATTCTTTCTTCCTTCAAGACCCCAGTCTTGTCTCCTAAGGCCTTCAGAGGGCAACCTGCTTCATGGTTCCCCAATTTAAATATTAGGCTCATCTTAAAAACAAATAACTGCACAGAAACATTTAGACCAACTTTTGACCAAAAATCTGAGCATGAACCATTACAAACAGCCCATTAAATCAGCACATGTGGCAGGATGCAGTCAGAAAAACCAGGCTCCAACCCACCCTTGATGGTCATTGGCCTTGTGGTCTTAGAGTGGGAGTCACTCAGCCTTCTGAACCTTGTATTTGTGTGTGTGTGGTTATAAAATGGTTATTGTAAGAGTTAAATGAGCTCAGATCCATGAATGCACTGTGAAACAGAAAACACTACACATTTTCCTGTCTGTGTGTCCACATGTGATCATTCCCAAGCTCCTATAGGGGACTGGGACGGCTGACTTGCCGGCAATAGGATGGGCATTTGACATAGTACAGTTGCTTTTTGTTGATTCATCACACAATACACACTCAATAAATATTTATTGCCTAAATGCAGGAAGAAAAGACAGCCATTCCTTGTATTTGCCATACAGTGTTAAGTGTCCAACTCAGTTCTCCAAGAGCTCACAGAGAAAGGAACAGCGCATCCTCCCATCCTCGCTGACAGTCTGATGAGAGGACCTAGAGACCACCCAGCCCAGCTGCGTGACCTCCCTGATGAGACAGGAGATGTTGAGGGAGGCACGTGACAGCCTGGCCTGGCACGTGCACGGTCACTGCTCAGGACCAGCATCCAGGTCTCCTGCCCAGCTTCAATCAAAGGACAAAAATTACTGTAAAAGCACATCCTCTCTTCCACTGTTTCACGTTTTATAAAGTAAATACCAGATGGGGCAGTGCTTGTGGCTCACTGAGTAGGGTGCCAGCCCCATATACCAAGGGTGGCAGGTTTGAACCTAGCCCTGGCCAAACTGCACCAAAAAAATACTCAGGCACTGTGGCAGGTGCCTGTAGCCCCAGCTACTCGGGAGGCTGAGGCAAGAGAATCGCCTAAGCGCTGGAGGTTGTTGTGAGCTGTGACGCCATTGCACTATACCAAGGGCAATTAAAAAAAACAACAACAAAAAAACAGGCTTCCTTCTAACTGGGCATGGTGAGACTGGGGAGAGAAGACTTCAGGCATCTCCGGCTGGCAGGATCTTCCCAGAAACATCCCTTTGGGGACACAGGGAGACAGTGTGAGACTTCTGGATCCAATGAGGAAGGCAGAAACAGTGGAGAACTGGCAAGTGGTTGCGTGTGTTTGTTTGGTCTAATCCTGCTGGCAGCTGTAAGTACAGCAGCAGTGAGATTACAAACTGGAAAGGCCTTACCTGTGAGCTGTTTGGATTTTTTTGGACTTGGCACTCAGTTGAACCACCTTGAGAGAACTTGGGCAAGAGTGTGGAGGTCTTTGAGTGTTGTCTGGGGCCCCAGACTGGGTCACCGAGCCAGACGGGGTTACCAGTGTTTGGTTGTGGGCTGTGTGGAGCCATTGTGAGAGAACTACCCCGGCAGGCTCCACCCTCAGGGTCCCAGAACAAGCATCGTGCAGGAGCGAGTAATCTAGTGACTGAGCAGCCTAAAGGCGGGGACTGAGATGCTTTGCAGCCTTAGCCCTCAGGGGCATAGAGTGAGACCGGTTTTGGCACACTGGGTAAGTGGATAACCACTTAAGGAGTGATCCCAGTGACAAGTGCTTTCCTGGGAAAGCTTCTGCTTAGTCCAGGTTATAAAGTGCCTTCTAGGCAGGCTGAGGAGGATTTAGGCTCTCCACCCTGAGGGGTTTGAGAAATCATTAGAGGCCTCCAGTCTCAATTTCGTACAGTCGTATCACCATTGTGATTATCATACCCCAGAAGATCACCTGTTGCCCAGACAATATTTAGCAAGATATATATACTGCTTTGTTTTTGCTTTTGTTTTGTTTTGTTTTTTGTTTTTACTTTCAACATTTTCCCTATAGATTTTTCTTCTTTTTCCTTTCTTTTATTTCTTCATTTTTCTAGTTGAAATATAATTTTCCATTGTTGCCTTTTTCAACAACTAGAACTTCATTTTTGCTAGTGTTTCTACCCCTATTATTTTGTTTTTCCCCCAATTTTATCCTGTTAAGTTTTTGGTTTGCTTGTTTTCGTTTGATTTATTGCATTTTTGTCTTTCCTCTCTACTTGGTAGAGGTGGGGTACTGTGTCCAAACAGGCTGGCAAAGAGTTGCTGACCTAACCACCCAACCCAGCACCCCAGAGGTTGAGGGTTCTAAAGGTTGGGTCAAAGTACCCTACTTTACACCTATATTGTACTATACACCTAGATTTCTCCTGTCCCCCTCTTTCTGTGCCTATCTTCGTTTTGTCAATAGTTGCTTCTACCCACCCCCTCTCCTTTCTCCTTTTTCTTTTCTTTTTCTTTCCTTCTTTTCTTTCTTTTTTCCCTTCTTGCTCTTCAATCTTCTCATCCTTCTGGTCCTGTACCAAAAGGATTCATCGAAACCCTAGTTCAGAGGCATGGCAATTTAAAGAGCAGGAGGAAGTGAAAGGAAAATTAGGGCAAGGAAACAGATAATCAGCAGAAAACTCCTGGCATCCTGAAAAACCAGTCCAGAGCAACCCCCCCCCCCCAGGGACAATGAGGTAGCTACTGCGGAGGATTTCACCTATAAGGAAATGTTAGAAATTACAGAATAGAATACAGATGTTGAAAACAATCAAGGAAATAAAGGAAACAATGAAGGAATGAAGGAAACTGCTGATAAAATGGAAAATAACCAAAAGGAAATCCAAAAACAGAATCAATTAAGAGATGAACACTATGAAGAATATATAAAGGATATAGCAGAGTTGAAGGAACTGAAGCAGTCTATCAGGGAAATTAAAGATGCAATAGAAAGTATCAACAACAGATTAGACCATGCTGAATAAAGAATCTCAGAGGTAGAGGACAAAGCTCTTAACATAACTCAGATAGTTAAAGAGGAAGAAAAGAAGAGAGAGAAAGCAGAACGTTCACTGACAGAATTATGGAACTCTATGAAGAGTTCAAACATACGAGTAATAGGTATCCCAGAAGGGGAAGAAGAATGCCCCAGGGGAATGGAAGCCATACTAGAGAATATTATAAATGAAAATTTCCCAAATATCACCAAAGATTCTGACACTCTCCTTTTAGAGGGATATTGGACCCCAGGTTGCCTC
>CAUYON010169653.1:0-25927 GCA_963573935.1 Arctocebus calabarensis
AATGTCTTTATATAGTGATCAAGGAAATGCCATGAAGGATATCTGTAACAGTATGATCAAAATATTTCTGAATGTATATGAATCGTGCCCTGTGATTGCACCAATGTACGTAATTATGATTCAATAAAATTATTAAAAAAAAAAAAAACCTCAGAAAAATAAGAAAATTCCTACAAAAGCAGTGGGTTTCTAATACCCTTTCATGGTGGGATGCAAGTGTTGAATTAAAGTTCTTTGCATGCCTCTGAGTGCCTGTGTTGAGAGCTGACTGTTGTGAAATCTGAACTGCATTTCTTAATCCACTAGAAAGGGCAGAAGCATCATGAAACCTACAGCAAAGGATTAAGACTATGAACAAATCCAGACTAGTGTTGATACATGTGGCATCTCAAAGCATAAATTTAGTTGCTTCATGATTTGGCAAGTTTTCCTTGAAATAAGATAATCCTTTGCTAAGCGCCTCTGGAGGAACTGCTGGATCCAGCCAAGATTGCAGAATTCCTACTCAGTGAAACCGAAGGGCTTTCTCCCTAAGGTTTTACAAAACAAGGAGTTGAGAAAAACACAAATATCATTATTGGTACAATACACAGATTCACTGTGTAGTTCACAGGGTCAGTCCTTGTAACAGACGTGGGCACTGTTTCCACTGCTGATTCTGCTACTCAGTGACTAGACACAGCTCGAACTCTGGGCCAGGCTCTGGGATTGAGTCAGCGTGGCCAGCAGGTTACCTAACCTCCCTGTGCCTCAGTTTCTCTATCTACAAAATGGGCGTAGCACTAACCCCCCTCCCCCGCCCGCAGGATCACGGGCGCCGGTTGGCGGGACGGCCGGCTCTCAGCGGCTTGGTGCTCTTTGACTTCCACATCAGCAGTTGTCATTTTTGCCCCTGAATCTTCACAGTAAAAAATACACTCTAGTAATGGCAGTGATTTTTAAGGGGAGGGTGAGCTGTGATGCCACAGCACTCTACCCAGGGCGACAGCATGAGGCTCTGTCTCAAAAAAAAAAAAAAAAAAAGAATTTGAAGTTGCTGTGAGCTTGATGCTATGGCACACTACCAAGGGAGACTCTGTCTTTAAAAAAAAAAAAATTGCCTTTCCCTGGCAAAGGGCTGCACTGTAACTTTCATGGGCCTGGGCACTTTGCTTTGCAGGCTCCTTCCTCTATAAAAAATAGTAAGCAGTTTTTAACAACTATGTTGGTGTAACAATAAAACTATATTAAAACACATTATTCAAGGTTAGGTTTGTTTTCTTTTACTGGCTCCCTGAAAGTACCATGGACCCCAGGCTCCGCACCTGCTGTGCCTCACAGGCAAGTTGGCCTTGGCCACTACAGTTGCCTGGGAGATCACAGAAGACTCTTGTCCTCTTTCCCGGCTTCCTATAAGTGGTCACATGAATCCCAAGGAAAACCATAGAAGGTTCAGCTCACTAAGCAGAGAATCGGGTGTGAGTATCCTATAACCAGTTCCCAGATACTGCCACATTTTCTTTTCAAGCAATGATGGTTACCAATGTCTACAGCACATAGCCACAAATGCCAGTGTCTTGGATTGCTAGTTGAATTGCACAGAATTGTACTTTACAGGGGAAAACTGTTCCAGGAAAGTGACCAGGTCCTACCCACTGTCTGGATATCCTCCAGGAATACCTGTGAGGGCTGAAGGTTTTTATCTGCTAAGTATAGTTGCCCTTGGCCTTTTATATGTAAGCATACCTCACTGCCTACAGGCTGGTGGACTGTATTGATTTGGTACAAATGTTATTTATCTCAGAAATAAGTTTGTTTAAGAATGTATGTCTTGGGGGCGGCACCTGTGTCTCAAAGGAGTAGGGCGCCAGCCCTATATGCCGGAGGTGGCAGGTTCAAACCCAGCCCTGGCCAGAAACTGCAAAAAAAAAAAAAAATTTATATCTTGGGCAGTGCCTGTGGCTCAGTGAGTAGGGCGCTGGCCCCATATACCAAGGGTGTTGTGTTCAAACCCAGCCCCAGTCAAACTGCAACAACAAAAAATAGCCAGGTGTTGTGGTGGGTGCCTGTAGTCCCAGCTACTTGGGAGGCAGAGGCAAGAGAATCGCCTAAGCCCAGGAGCTGAAGGTTGGTGTGAGCTATGGCGTCATGGCACTCTACCAAGGGCAACAAAGTGAGACTCTGTCTCAAAAAAAAAAAGAATGTATGTCTTTTTTTGCCACAAACATTGGTAAGCTTAAAGCTGACTACCACCCAGAAAAACATCTGGGAAGAAAATCCCTGGCTGGACAGCTTGGGGACAGCGGAGCAGCCAGAGTGAGGCAAAGAGGTGAGAAATGAGGTAGCTCAGGGCAGGCCAGAGTGTGGATAGCTTTGTAGGCCAAGGAGAGGGCTTTGAATTTTATTTGAAAGGTGTTACAAAGCCAAGGGGAAGACCTGAGCTGGTTGTTTTCAGACATTCTCTTAGGCTACTGTGTGGAGCACGACTCTCGGGGAGGAAGTGTGGAACGAGGGACCAAGAGGAGGCTCCCACACATCCAGGTAAGAGGTGGCCGTGGCCCAGTTTAGCCAAACAGTGGTGTGATGCCAGATATGTTGGAAAGGTGAAGCAGACAATATTTATTTGTGGATGCATCCATGGTCTGTGAGGGAAAGACAGGGGTTGAAGATCATGCTGAGTTTTTGTACGGGGCAGTTGGGCGGATGATAGAGCCATCTGTTAAGTTGTGGTAACAGCAATCATTTTGGAGAAGATATCTGGCAGCCCTGAGCAAGCCTTGCAGGAAAATGACTCTTCCTACCTCCACTGGGTCAAGCTGGATAAGCTGAACTTGAGCCTGTTTGGAGACAGCGCCAAAGCTGCTGACCTGGGGGCTTGGCCCCCTTGAGCCCCAAGACCAAGCTGGCCCGCTTGTAGCCTAGCAGCTTAGAGGCGCGCTGGGGTGTGGAGGACTCAGGTCTGAGCCTGCAGCCACGCCCAGTCTCATCGAAGGACACTCCTGGGGCTTGCGTGGCCATGATCTCAGTGAGCTGGGAAGGGGGTCCCCATGGGTGGAGGCAGGAGGCAGTGCCTGCAGAGGCCCCACTCACACAGCCTGAAGCAGAGGCCCCACTCACATGGCCTGAAGCTCCGAACCTCCTCACTTAAGGAGTTGCCTGGACTTAGTCTTTTTACCACAGTTTGGCCCTCCTAAAGGACAGTCTTCATCTCTCAGTGACCGCAGCCTCTGGGACCAACACACATACATGACCCAGATTGACCTTCCTTGGGAAATTGCCAGGAGCCCCACTCATGGCGCTCAGTTTCGAGAGGGGGTGATGTTCCTATGCCAGGCCCACCCCTGTGTGTCTTTGTGCCTGGGACCACCCTTGCCTACCACTGGGCCCCCAGTGCACTCCCTGGGGATCCTTGCCGCGGCAGTGAAGGTGACACAGGAGAATCTGGAGCTAAAAAGCAAGTGTGACACCTGGTCCAGGGGCAGATCATGGACAGGCTAGAGGAGGTGACTGAGAAGGTTGAGAGACAGAAGGAACTTGCCGAAGCCCAAACCAGAAAGTTCTAAAACAAAATGTGTAACTTACTTGCAGACCTGAAGTCTGTGGAAAAGTCCTTCTTCAATCTACTCAAGAGGTTCCAGCAGCAGCAGGAGAAGGAAGAGCGGCAGAAGCGCGTTGAGGGATATTCAGTGAGGATTAACAAGGGGCCGGAGGGACTGGGCACTGGGACCCACCTAGAAGAGAAGCTTGAGCTGGCGAGGTAGGAGACCGGCCTGGGGCGAGGCCCAAGCGGAGGCCTTGGCCTCCTAGGTGAGCCCGAGGGAGCTGCAGGTGCAGATGGACTCACTGGAGAAGACGGTGGAGGAGAAGACTCAGGAAACGACAAGCCACACGGGGTCTATGATGACCTCATCTCCAAGGTGGGGAGGCTGTGACCAGCAGCCACCTCCCTCCTGTGGGTCTCTATTAGGTTTTATTATGTTCTTCCTACTCTGTTAACTTCAACTCATTTTTAAACTAGTTTGCTTTAGAATGTTAAAGTCTCCCTTAAATTCAAAAAAATAAATAAGACAAAATAAAAGAAAAACACAGTTTGAATGGTCAGCTAACATTTTAAACTCCTGAAGTAGTCATTCTGAAATGAATGACTGAAATGAATGAATGAATGAAAAAAATACATTAGAAATGTATTTTTATGGGTGAAAATAATGACTGATTAGCATGACAAATAATAGAAATTAGTTTTCATTAGTGAAATTAAAGGTATTTAGGATATGTGGATTGGCATACTCAAGCTTCTATGAAAAGGTTGTATGAATCTAGCAAGTCCCCTGGCTTTTATCTGGAGGGATGATGCCAAATCCACGAGCTCCTGTAAATGATGCCTTTGTTGTTGCACTCCTTTGGCCGAAATTAAGATTTCTGGTTCCCTAATATTGCCCATAAGGACAAGAGGGTGGCTCTATCCACCTCACGTGACTCTGGTGAGCACCCGGCTTTCTGCCTGTAGACACTTTTCAGACTGTGGCACAAAGAGGGGGAGCCAAGCACAGACAAGATGCCGTCTCACTGAGATGGGGGTTCTCACGTCTGAAGGACAGAGAGCTTGGACTTCACCAGTCTTTTCAGAATGGAATATGGGAACTATTTTGTGTGTGTAATTTAATGATCTTTTAAATAAATATCTGCATGAATAAAAATTTTGTCTGATAACTGCTTTCATTGTACCCTGGCAGCGAGATTGTAGGGAATGGATGAATCTCACCCACTTCAGATTTTTCCAGTGACTACCACTCTCTACTTTAAAAAAAAAAAAATATTCCCAAGTTTGTTTGCAACAAAATTTTATTTTTTAAATGTAAGCATTGTGGGTTGGAGAGTCTAAGACATGTAAGTGGAAGGTAATACATGTATTTGAGGGAAGAATTCTGGATGAAGCTAGGAAAAAACACGGCCTTTTTCTGAGTATAAGATGATTACATTATTTACTCCTCTGATTATATTACCTCAGACAAAGGAGAATGGTTAGAGGAAATAAACATACTGAGAACTTGTTGACAACACTTTCCCAGAAGTTAGTCTTAAAGCTACAACCTCTACACAACCACTGTACTTTGTCTAGAACAGAATTGTAAGACAAAAAGTAAGCACCTGTTGTCACATTAATGCATCTTTAATTCTCAGAGTCCAGGGGTTCAAAGGTGAAAAGTTTGAACTGTTCAGCATGTTGGGTGTTGTGATTTGACCAAAGCATGTTTGGTTGTTTACAGGCTTCAAGTTGTGTGGGTAGTCTCCAATATTTACTTAACCTAAGGAGTTAAGGCTAGAGTCTCCGCCCTTCATGACCTGGTTTCCAGATAATAATAAAATCAAGGGTCAGACAGAACTCTGCAACACAAACATTTATTGACAACAGTTGTATTACCTGTCCTTGTGAGCCTGATGAAGTTTAAATTCTGTTTTATCATGTAACAGAAGTTTCATTTCAGGTAAATGTAATAAAATTCTAATAATAAGGGAGCTGGATGTGGTGGCTCTCACCTGTAATTCCAGCACACAGGAGTTCAAGTCCAGCCTGAGCAAGAGCAAGACTCATCTCTACTAAAAACAGAAAAACTAGCCAGGCGTCATGGCAGGTTTCTATAGTCCCAGTACTCAGAAAGTTGAGGCAGAAGGACTAGTTGAGTCCAAGAGTTTGAGATTGCTGTTGATGCCGGAATTCCAGGTTCTTGGTCTCGGTGATTTGAAGAATAAATCCGCGGACCACAGATCAGTGGTAAGACAATTTATTTACAGAAAAGAATACCAAAAACACTAAAGCTCCTGGTAGAAAGAGATAACTCAAGTGGGCAGAGAAAAGCTCTCTCCGTCTCTCTCCTGGTCTTTCCCTGTCTCCACGTTTAGGCTCTTAGTCTCGGGGTATATATAGGTGTATGGGTTCCTTGGCCAGGAAATGAATGAACACAGACAGTCCCTTCCTCTGAGACAAGGTGAATGAATGTATTAATGAATGAGCACAGTCCATTCATGGAATTGAGGCCTAGGAAATTCACATGAAATTGACGTAGGCGTAGGAAATGGGGGTTCTGTATTTAGTCCTAAATGTATTTAGTCCAGGGCTCCGGTGTCTTCTCAGTAGTTGTCTGGCCTTTTTGGCTATTGGAGCCTCCAGAGGGGGTCGGAAGCTCCCCTTCTTGCCGATCATCTAGCCCGACACCACCGAGCTGGTTGGGGCGCCAAATGTCCTGTTATCACTGTGAGCTATGATGACACCACAGCATTCTACCCAGGGAGCCAGAGTTAGACTCTGCCTCAAAATAAATATAGATAGATAGATAGATTCAAATAATAGGATTCAGCTAAATTCTTCCTTAGAGAAATTCTTCATTAGGATTAACAGTAATCCTTGGAAACAGCTTCTGAAGAAGAGTGCTGTGGGATCTTAGACCTGAGGGGCCACTGCAATGGGTGTGGGCTACAGGGCTCACTCCATACTCCACCGTTTCAAGCTGGACGGATATTCAGCACAAAATTCCCACACAGGCTGACCATCTGGACCACCACTTATTTCAGAAGAAAAATTTGTGTCTAGAAGTTAATCAGGCTAATTAACCAGGCCTCTTTTATTGATGAAAAAAGAGCAGATGCATTCGTAGTAGGTCTTTTAAAAGTCACTCCTGATTCCTGAAGTATATTCTCAATTGAGGTTGAATGTAGATTTGAATGAACTAACATAAGTTTCTATACCAACCACAATGAAGCAACTTATCCTGGACTTGTCCGCCCACTATAAATAGCTGGGCACATGTAGGAAATAATGTTCTTCAGGGGTTGAACAGGTAGTATGTGTGATCCCCAAAACAAAGGAAACAAGTTGAGCCTGGTGATCACCTGGCTTTCTGCCTGTGGACACTTTTCAGACTGAGGCACAAAGAGGGAAGCCAAGGGCAGAGATGATGGCTGTCTCACTGAGTGTCAGAGAGAAGGGAGACACACAGAGAAACCACACCCATCCCTGTGTCTTTGAATACTAGTCTTCTCACTCTCTGGGTGTGACCTCATGAGGAGACGGAGAGCTTCGGGGGTAGGAAAGCCCACCGAGATCTATGAACTAAACAGCGGCTGGATTTCCCAGAGGACTGGAAGACTTTCCAGTTCCAACAACTCAGAGTCAAAAGACCTCTCTGTACACTCTGGGCATTCAGTGGAGACAGTGTCTTAGGTAATGTTTTAGGATTAGAACCAATCTAGCTCTAGAGTGAGTGCAACCCAAGATCTTCCTTAATAAAATCCAAAAACATTAAGCTGATTAATCCCAAAGATATCAGGCTGATCTGCAGGAATTTATTTTTAATTATTTCAATTAATTTTCCACCATAATAAAATGATACTTTTAAAGGAAGAATGAAAATCCAGCAACTCAATAACATAGCACTAACAATGCCCATCATACAGTGAGCAGCTCACAAGAAATGCAGTCTACCAGTCGCCTTTACTGGCTTGCTGCATTTCTGTGCCGGCCTGAGCAGGCTGTGAGCACCCAGTGAGAGCTGAAGTTCATATCCATTGCAATGATGCCTTGGGTCTAGGATCCCATACTACTCTTTTGTTTAGAAGCTGTCCCCAAGGGTTGCTGTTAACTAACTCTTGGAATTTAGCTGAATCCTACTGTTAGAATTTTATTACATTTACCTGGGGTGAAACTTCTATGAAAGATATTAGTTCAGCAGGACAAAACAGTAGCTAGAAGAAAACTATAAAGCATAAAAAAGAGAAAAATCTATCACTTAAAAAGATCCAGAAATAGCAGTGATATGAATTAATAGACAAGGAGTTTCAAACAGCTATCATGAGCACCTATCAAGTCTGTCAGTAACTATCTTTCATTTTCTAATGATAGAGGATTTTCTGACTCGGTCGAATGTATTCAGTCTCCTTACACTCATAAGGTAGCGCTGAGCCATAAGCACCAATGGCACAGCAAACGCGCGGACAGGCTCTGCGGGGATGCCCCGCCCGTGCGCTCAGGCCTTGTGGGTGTGTGTGTGGGGGGGGAGGATAGGTGCGGACAGGCTCTGCGGGGATGCCCCGCCCGTGCGCTCAGGCCTTGTGGGTGTGTGTGTGTGGGGGGGGCGGTAGGCGCGTCCAAATCCGGGTTCTCCAACCCTGTGTTTTCACCTTATTATCTAACAAACTCATGAGACTGTGGAGTTTCCCATGGGGCAGGGAATATTTCTGAGATCGGTAGGATATTACCTAAGTTATGGTTATGGAGAATGCCCAGAAAGACACCACTGTTCAAACCTTGTTTAGGAGCTTTGTTCTTGCATCTTGGAGAGAGCATTGCCCTGGGATGCGGGATGTGGTGCTGCGAGAGTGTACACAGGCCTGGAGATATGAATATAAATACCTGTAATTAAAATCTGAGTGAAAGAAATGCTTCAGTCGGAGCCCACGTTGTAGAAGTGCAATGATTAATTTCTGCTGCGGGGACGCGATGAGGCTTCGGTAGGAGGTGGCACGCGAAGGAAAAGCCACGTGTTCGGTATTTTTCCAACCTGGCTGCTACAGAGCCTTGGGGCTTTTACTCTGGGCAACTCTGTTCCTTGCTGGTTCCAGATTTTTTTCCTTCTGAAAACTCCAAAGTTTGTTTCTGCTGGGATTTCTAGGCCATTGTCCCCAGAGAGAAACGGGTAAGTCTTCCATTGGTGCCCTGGGTACCAGTCTCTGAGCAGTTCCCACCTCAGGTCACCTCGCCAACAGTCACTCCCCGCACCTACATCTGCGGGCTGAGCTCACCGGGGAGCCACAGCGCAGGGCGCACATGCCAGGGCGCACCGAGCCGCAGGGAGGAGGGAGACAGGAACGTCGGCGGTAGAGCCCGGCGCTGCGTGGCCGCCGTCCAGTACTATGCGGCTTCTTTCTGCTTCCGACAGGGGCGTCACGGGTGGTCAGGATGGAGGGACTGGCCTTGGAGGCAGCTAAGTCACAGAGTTCCAGCCAGCTTTGTAAGGGCAGGATTGGTGCTGGGACACCCCAGTCAGATGGGGTGTTAAACGCGAGCTTCCTCGGGAGGGCTGGGGCAGGAAGGTGCCACAGCGGAGGTGGGAGCTGAATGTAAGTGTAGGGAGTGGGAAGGGGGTGGTGAACTGTGAATTCTGGAAGCTGCAAAGGGTTAAGTGAGTAGGGGAAATGAGAGTGAGGGTAGTGTGTCAGCAGCCTGCTGGAAGCCACCAAGAACAGCAGAAGAGACTGTTTAGAGATTTAATCATCGAGCAACAGGCTCCAGGCTGCAGGCTCCACACCGGAGGAAGACTTGGAGGCGGAGGCTGCAGCTCTAAGGACATGGAATTGCTAAGGGAAGAGTCTAGTGGTCATGGGCTGAGGTACACGTGGCTAGAGAGGGCTGTCTGTACCAGAGGGCGCTCCCGACGTCTTGCAGCTGAACAAAATGACCTGTTTAGCAATTGGTGTGGTTGGCTGGGAGCTGCTCACGCCTATGATACCAGCACTCTGGGAGGCAGAGACCGATGGGTCGCTGGAGCTTAGGACTTAGAGGCCAGTCTGAGCAAGAGTGAGACTCCATCTCTACTAAAAATAGAAAAACTAGTGGGTGTGGGCCTGTAGAGGAGGCTGAGGCAGGAGGATCAGTTGAGCCCAGGAGTTTGAGGTTGCTGTGAGCTATGGCACCATAGCACTCTACCCAGGTAACACGGTGCCACTGTCTCAACAAACAAACAACAATAAAAAACCCAAATTGAGGTAGTTGTTTTGCCTGTTTGCCCCTTGGTTTATTTCTTTTTTCTACCTCTTATTGCTTTACAGGACACGTTCAGTGTGACCCCTGGGAATCTGAGGTTTCTTACTCTCTTCTCAAAAGTGTGGGGGTCTCAGCTTTGACTGGGGCAGGGTTTCTCAGCCCAGCTGGATGGAAAATGGTTAGGTCCAGTATAGGCGAAAAGCCTATGTCTTTGCCTCTGCCATTCTGAGAGCGAGCATATACAGATCTTGAACAGAATCTAGAAGAGACGGAGCAGAACTCCAAATATGGCCAGAGAATGTTGGAATTAAAACTCCCATGATCGTAGGCCGCTTGGAGGCGGAGTTTGCACACAACCCCTAAGTATGCTTTAGGAATTTCCATTGTGTTCTTTTAAGATTAAGTTAGAGCCTCCAGATAGGTGGAGGTTTCAAAGAGCAGACAGTCATTCAGCCTTTCTCCCTGCCGTCCCCCCTGCTGTGGTCTGTAACATTATCAGTAGGTGGGCAAGACAGCTTATGGCATGTTTTACCTTGAAAGTTATTTTAAGCAAAGTAGAAACAAAGAAGAAAGTATAGTTGTTAGTCAGCAGACTTGCAGGTGCAGTAGAAAAAATAATCCAGCTTTGCAATGTATCTGTATGATTATTAATTAACAATGTCTGAGTGCAAAACCAGCTATATAAGCTGGGAAAAATTAAAGTTTTGTGCTATTTTCCATAATGAGTTAGTAGACTCCTTTACTCCACACTATTCCCATGCAAGCCCTATACTCTGCGACACCGACTAGCTGATAGGAATTTCACTAGCTGATAGGAATTTCACGCAACAGTCCAGGGCTGGAGAATAAGGACTTGCTGAAGTTGGGAGTGCAGCAGCACTGTTGCAGCGCCTGGGGGAAGTGAGGGGGGAACACGGATTGTTGTTTAACTCTGGAGCTGCCAGAAAGCTGAAGTCTGGTGACAGGCACAGTGTGGGCAGGAGAACCCAGGGTGAAGATGTGGCTCAAGGCACAGTGGCAGCAGGCTGGGTCTGCAGCATTCTCTGTGATGTTTCCTCTGATAAACTGCATGTGAGCAGTTCTGGTGCTGCTATGGATAAAATTATTCCCCTGAAAATTCCTGTGTTAAAAATAATAACTCAGGGCTCAGGGCCTGTAGCTCAAGCGGCTAAGGTGCCAGCCACATACACTAGAGCTGGCAGGTTCGAATCCAGCCCAGGTCTGACAAACAGCAATGACAACTACAACCAAAAAATAGCTGGGCATTATGTTGGGTGCCTGTGGTCCCAGCTACATGGGAGGCTGAGGCAAGAGAATCGCTTAAGCCCAGGAGTTGGAGGTTGCTGTGAGCTGTGATGTCACAGCACTCTATCCAGGGCGACAGCTTGAAGCTCTGTCTCAAAATAAGAATAATAATAATAATAACTCAGAATGTGACCAGATTTGGAGACAGGATTTTTGCAGATATAATTAAGTTAAAATAAGGTTGTTAGCATGGGCCCTCAATCCAGTCTGACACCGATAAGCACACCAAATACTCATGAAGATAGGGGGCAGGGTAAGGCCTCCACTTGAGGACTGCCAAAGATTGGCAGCCAACCACCAGAAGGTGGGGGAGAGGCAAGAACAGATTCTTGCTCGCAGCCTTCAGAAAGAACCTGTGCTCCCAATACCAAGACCTTCTACCTCCAACCCGGCAAGACAATCAATTTCCATTTTGGCCATCTAGTTTGTAGTACTTTGCTACAGAAGCCTTAGCACACTAGTGCAGGTGCTGAGGGATCGTAGATATTTCTGCCCAGTTACAACTCCACTGCTGGCTTTTAGAGATGAGCAGCTGCTGTGGGCAGTTAGGATTAAAAAAGAAAAATGAAAAAACAAAGGCATACCTGTTCCAGTGATCATTTCATCACAATAAAACCTGTCACATAAAAATCAGTGATTGGCTCGGCGCCTGTGGCTCAGCAGGTTAAGGCACCAGCCACAAACGCCTGAGCTGGTGGGTTCGAATCCAGCCCGGGCCCGCCAAACAACAATGATGGCTGCAACCAAAAAATGGCCAGGCGTTGTGACGGGAGCCTGTAGTCCCAGCTACTTGGGAGGTAGAGATAGGAGACTTGCTTAAACCCAGGAATTGGAGGTTGCTGTGAGCTGTGATGCCACAGCACTCTATCCAGGTGACAGTTTGAGGCTCTGTCTCAAAAAAAAAAAAAAAAAAAGAAAGAAAGAAAAAAAATCAGTGAAAATTCTGGAACAGTTGAACATAAAAACAGATGGGAACTGTTTCACAGTCTCAGAGGTAGAAGATAGAGTCTACAGAGAAGCGTCCTGTCCAGGTTACACAACGAGCCACAGGTCAATGCACAGAGCTGGCTAGGGACATGGGACGCCCAGGGGCTTGTGATGACATTGTGTAAGCAAACCCACCACACTGCCAGTCATATAAAAGCACATGTAAGTACATGAAGCACACAGCGCTGAAGGTTTAGTATTTACTCTGCCATACTTCTTGTCATTTTAGAGTGTACTTGTTTTGCTAACTGTAAAACAGCCTCGGCAGGTCCTTCAGGAGGTATACAGAAGACAGAATTGTTAGCAGAGGAGAGGACAGCTCCTGGAGACCTTCCGGTGGGACAAGATGTGCAGGTGGAAGACAGAGACGTTGGCAGTCCTGATTCTCTGCAGGCCTAGGCTAACAAGTGTGTTTCTGCCATAGTTTTTAACAAAAAAACTTAAAAACAAAACTAAAAAAAATGTTTAAATAGAGAAATGGTTACAGAATAAAGATATAAAGAAAGAAAATATTTTTGTTCAGCTGTATAATCTGTGTTTTAAGATAAGTATTATTACAAAAGAATCAGAAAGCTAAAAAAAATTTATAAAAGTAAAAAAGTTACAATGAGCTATGGTTAATTTATTGTTGAAGAAAAAACTTATCAATAAATTTAGCATAGCCTAAGGGGACAGTGCTTATACAGTCTCCAGTCAGGTAGAGCAATGCCCTAGGCCTTCACTTTCTCTCCCCACCCACTCACTGAGTCACTCAGAGTAATTTCCAGTGCTGCAGGCTCCATTCATGGTAAGTGCCCTAGGCAGATGTATTGTTTTCTATCTTTTATGCTCTATTTTTACTGTACCTTTTCTGCATTGAGATATGTTTAGATACACTAATGTTTGGCTACTGTGTTACAGTTGCCTGTAGTACTCAGCACAACAACATGTGTACAGGTTTGCAATAGATTACACCATCTAGGTTTATATAAGCACACTCCAACAAGGATGAAATCGTCTAATGACAGATATCTGAGAACTTACATTTCCAAAATTAAGCAATACAAGATTGTTAAGGCCTTTGAAATTGGCAGTGCTTGGGGGGGCATTTGTTTATACAGTCCCTGACACTGGTATGAATGAGCAAGTTTGTCATGTTTCTGGATGAAGAGGGTCCAGTCACCTGTCACTGTCAGCCAATGTGAGGAGACGGGGATAGGTCCACCAAACTTTTTTGTCAAAAGGCCAGCAATTCTGGAGAACTGTGAGAATAGCCTCTCTAAGACTGTTCTGTTCTGCCATTTCCAAAATTACAGTTTTATACACAAAGGTTCAAAGCAAAGACCACATTAACTCTTATTTTAAATAATAATCAATACAACTCAGTGACAATCTATTACATTTCCAATTCAAAAGTTAATTTTTAAATCAATCCTCCTAAAGCAAAGACCACACTAACCCTTATTTTAAATAATAATCAGCATAACTGAGTGGCCTATTACAACATTTCCAGTTCAAAAGTCAATTTCGGCTGGGTATTGTGGCTCACGCCTGTAATCCCAGCACTCTGGGAGGCCGAGGTGGGAGGATTGTCTGAGTTCACGAGTTTGAGACCAGCCTGAGTCCTCCTCTCTAAAAACAAAAAATAGCTGGGTGTTGTGGCGGGCCCCTGTAGTTCCAGCTGCTTGGGATGCTGAGGCAAGAGAATCGCTTGAGCCCAAGAGTTAGAGATTGCTGTGAGCTATGTGACGCCACATCACTCTACACAGGGTGACAAAGTGAGACTCTGTCCTAAAGGGAAAAAAAAGTAAATTTCTCAATTTCCTAAATCAACTTCCTAAACTATTCAAGATGGGCATCTTTAGGGTGGGAGCTAAATTTACAAAACAATAAGAATGGGAGCCAGAGGTGAAGGTCACACAGGTCCTGAACCAAGCAGACCGGCTGTAGGCCCTGCCCTGACTGCCTCCACCTTATTCTCACCACATGGGCTTTCAGGAAAGATCTACACAACCTGAAACCCCACATTGTTAGTGTTAGAGACCGAGACCATTATCCTCCCTCCTCCTCCCCTTCTGCTCTCCTCCTGGAACATAAGTCCTACCAGGCCCACCTCAGGAGTTCCTTTGGAAAGACCCCAGCTCACTGAAACCTTCCAGCAAGCCATGGAATCTTTCACCCCTTACACCCATTATAAAAACAAGTCCCCAACTACTCTCATTGTGAGAGAGGATACCCCGGACGGGTGAGGTCTAGGAGAACAGAGGTCTTCTCAAGGAGACCCCCAGGATACACCTGCAGGTGACTCAGCCCTTAGGAATTTGTAGACTTAACTTCTTCCGACCTGGAAATTTCTACTTCTGTGAAACCCTGTAGTTCTGTTGGGGCTGGAACAGCTTCTCCCACTTGATTCAAACTGACCAGTGAGAAAGGTACCCTGGGGTGGAACTTTGTGACTGGAAATAAAAAGGGAAAGACCAAGCCAGTCAGGGAGCGCGGCCGTTTTGAATTCTATCCTGTTAGCTCTGCTGGCTGAATAAAAGTCTTTTTCCTCTTAAATACAGTGTTTGGGTATTCTCCTTTTTCCTCTTAAATACGGTGTTTGGGTATTCTCCTCTTCCTCTCCGTTGGGCCTCATCTTCCTGCAACAATTGCAACCTCCATCTTTGCCCAAGCAGGTCTCAGTCAGCTCTCATTAAACTTGGCCTGAACGTCTCCTGGTCTCATCTCTGAGTATACCACCAAACCCCTTTCAATTAGGGGCAAATGGAAAACATATTTTTGAGAGGAAGGAAATGAAGCAAAACTCTACCCATTTCAAAATTTGGCCACTGCTGGCCTTGACAATGAACACCAAGCCAGTAAGAGTTAATGCAGAATCCTAACAAGGGTGTCTTCTGTCTGGTAAAGGAAGTCAAAACCCCACAGTGCTATCTGCATTTACATAGAAGAAGAAAACAAGGCTTTTTCTTAAAAATTGTTTTAGGATTCATTAGCATACAGCTTTCACTTTTAAAATTAATGTTGTTTCAACAAAAGCTATGAATCAGAGAACAAAAAGGGTGTGTGCGTGTGCATGTGTGTGTAGAGAGAGAGAATGAGAGAGGGAGAGATTAACAACGTGGGAGAGTAGTTACACCTGAGAAGATTTACTGTCCTGCTTCTGGGTTCTGAGAAACCTCCGATTATCATTCTTTTGTATTAGTTTGGCCTTTTTCAAAGTATAAGGCAACTTAAGTTGTTTAAGCATTTAACAGTGTTCTCATTTCTTTTGATTTCTAGATTCTGTAACACATAGTTGATAGGGCCAAATGTAGGGACCTGGGCAAATAGAATGTCCTGTCCAGGAAGGAATGAGTGTCCCACCCATGAAGAAATGAATTTGCCAATCCCTACCCCTCTGAACTCTTATATTCCCATCTACCTCATCCACATGCTGACTTCCTTTCTGAACTCAGCTCACTCACACCTGAGTGGAACAGAGCCATGTTGCCCACCCAGAACCTGGACTAGTTCACATCTAGGAATATTCTCTCATTTTCGGTCCTTAACCTCTCACTAGTATAGGGATTATGGCAATACCTGCCTTTTTCTCTTGGTTGATTTGCTGAAAGATCAACTCACATTTACAGTAGATTAATAAGAGAAAGGTTTAGAAAGGCTCAGTGGCTAGTGTGCCAGCCACATACACCAGAGCCAGTGGGTAAGAATCAGCCCAGGCCTGCCAAACAACAATGACAAATACAACCAAAAAATAAAAATAGCTGGGTGTTGGCAGGCGCCTGTAGTCCCAGCTACTTGGGAGGCTGAGGCAAGAGAATCGCTTAAGCTCTAGAGTTTGAGGTTATTGTGAGCTGTGACGCCACAGCACTCTACTGAGGGTGACAAAGTGAGACTCTGTCTCAAAAAAAAAAAAAAGAGAGAAAGGTTTATTTCCAAATACCATGCACACAGGGGAAACCACAAGAATGATTACCCAGTACCTCAGTGGTGATCAGAGATCTTTACAGATGCCTTTTAGAAGGGAAGGGGGAGAGTGTGGCAAGCACAGGTGCAGCAAGGGGTTGCTGGGAGGGATGCGTAGATGATGGGAAACAGATGGGTTTGTAGAGTCACCTGAGAGACAGCTGCTTCAAATGCCCCTGGGGCCACGTCTGTCAGCATAGAAGCCAGCAGCCCCTTCTGAGCCCCAATCAGGTAACTCAGGTTTTATGTAGACAGAGTTCCAATGCTTCCTGATTATGAATGACCTTTAATTCAAAATATTCTTTATACCAAGGAGTCATATTTGGGGCTAAAATTTCCTTAGCTTCTTCACTTGCCAAAGAAAAGTAATACATCTTTCTCCACACTTTGACAAGGATATTCAAAGGTTTAGTGATACAGATCTGAGAAACAGTCTGATAAAAGCGTAATTGCAATTAGAAAACTGAATAAGTGCTTGCTTCGGCAGCACATATACTAAAATTGGAACGATACAGAGAAGATTAGCATGGGCCCCTGTGTAAGGACGACACGCAAATTTGTGAAGCGTTCTATATTTTTTCTCCTAAAAAATGAAAAAAAAAAAAAAGAAAAAGAAAACTGAATGACAGAGAAATGGACTTACTGATCTGCTGTCTGGGGGGGGGGTTTCAAATGATATATTTTCAGTGGAATGAATCATACCTGTTTTTATGTTCACTGGTCAAAGTGAAGATTACTGTGGTTGAAGGCAATTTAGCTTTGATTCTACCAACCTGATTGGTGAGAATGCCCTGGATCCAGGTTAATGTTTATTACCAGTGCCTACAACGCTGATATACGTCTTTGTTTTGCACTTATTCTCATGTCATCTTTCATACACCGGGAGCTTCCTTTTCCCTTGGAAACATTGAAAGAGGAATCATTACCAATAATAATAATATCTTATATTCATCTAAATGCGTTTCTGTTCTGTATAATACTTTCTCATATATAATCTCTGCTGGAATACTTTCTAACTATTTACCTTTTGCTCCCAGAAAACATGAGTTAGTTGTCTTTTCTGTAAACCCTGACAAAGTAAATTGAAGTGGTAAGAAATACACTGAAGTGAAGCTTTATCACACCACTTTAGCCAATTGACCAAAGTTGTTCTCACCAGAAAAGGGACAAATCAGTATCACATAACTCCCAGTAAGCTGCACTGCATAGGACACAGCAACACTTGGTGACATCCTGCCAAAGACACAAGCTGAATCTAACAGCAAGACAACATCAGTAAAGCCAGATTGAGGGACATTTCAAAATAACTGGCCTGTACTCTTCAAAAATGTCCGTGTCATGATAAATGCAAAGATAAGGAACTGTTCAAGATTAATGGAAACTAAAGAGACATGACAGGTGAATGCAACACTCCAAGATTTTCATTTGTTACAAAGGATGTTATTAAAATCATTGCCAGATCTGAAATGGTCTGAATATCAGATAATTAAATTATATCAATGCTTTTATATCATGATTTTGATTATTGTTGTGCGGTTATATGAAAGCATATACTAAAATATTTACAGGTAAAGGGTATTATGCCTACAACTTATTCTCAAGTAATTTAGAATATGTATTAAGAGAGAAAAAAATCAAGCAAATGCAGTAAAAAATGTTAACATTGAGTAATCTAGATGAAGAGGCTTTAGAATTCCAGATAATCTTGCAATTTCCCTGTAAGGCTGTAACTGTGTCAAAAATTTAAAATAAAAAAAAAAAAAACATTTTAAAGTGCCCTTGCAAATTAATCTTTAAAAGTTATCTTGTCTTCTGTTTATTTTACCTTTGTAGATCCAGATGTAGAATTGGCTATTTCTCCAAGAAGTCCTTGTTTTTGTGGAAAGATAGTATTATAAACCTCAATATGCATAGTGAGTATACTTAGTAAGTGTTTTTCGTCCATACTGTCATTGTACTGGATAATCCTAGGAAAGATACATTTTTCTCTTAAAAGCCTAGTTCATATTGATATTGCTGAAATTTCTCTCTATGTCAAGTCCTTTTTGATCTTGGGGTTCAAAAAATGAAACTACGGACCACACAGATCAGAACAGAACAGAGTTTATTGACAGAAAGATGATTAATAACCAAAAGAAGGGAATAGAACCTCCGGCAGTGGAGGGGGGAACCCAAGTGAGAAGTCCCCCATGTCTTCAGTCTAGTGGTTTAAATCCTATCCTATGGGCAGGGGTTTGGGGGAAAGTATGTCACAATTGGCAAGAGGTCTGCAGGCAGAAAATGATCCTAAAATTAGCACAGGAATGTGGCCCAAAGCCGTTTTTGCCTCAGGCATTAGGGTATGTGCTTCCCTACTCCAGAAGGAACTGGCCAGAACTATTTAGGCTGCTTTTTTCATGACCTTGCTTGACTGTGGCCTGGAACAGGTGGTCCGTCTGTGCCTAGAGATGGGAGTCTGTGATGAGACTGATTTCTAAGTTCACCCAGGCCTAGAAAATGGGAGTCCCTGTCTAGCCCTGAGCTAGGGAAACCTGTATTAATTCTCCGTCTCTCAATAGAAGCTTTAATCACTGTTAGGGAAAATCAGTGGCGACTGCTCCAAACTTCTTCCTGCTAAATGTGGATGATGACAAAAAAGGAGGACGGTTAGGGGTTTCTTGGAGGAGGGATCCAAGGGTCCACATTAAATGGAAATCTGTATTGATCACGGTCCCAAGTAGATAATCTTATGATGACTAGGAGAACATAAAAGGTGGGGACATTGGATGCAACAATATACAAACAGTTGTAGGGTAAGAATAATTCCTACACCAATAACCAACCTGAATTAGGTAACCAGGAAAGCAATTAGTTACAACAGTACATACCTTTAAATTCTGCATATTCATGATTATGTCTAAAAAAGTAAATAATTAATAGCTGCTTGGTTTTCTAAAACAATCTCCCAGACTTGTCTAAGTTCTATGTTTAGAGTGCTAATTCCATCTGAAGTGGTATTCAAGGCTTTTACTATGGCAGGAGCTATACTAAAATTGAATACCCATTTCATATAACTCAGTTACCATAGCTGGCATTATAAATAAAAGTAAGAAAATATTCAGGTGACAGCTTGAGACTGTGTTTCAAAAAAAATAAAAAAAAAACAACAGTAAGGTAATATACTCAGCTGTGCTGAATAGGTGCACGTCACTCTGGCAGTCTACTGGGAGATAAGATTTTGGTGGGGCAGTGGCCATAGCTCAGCGGTTAGGGTGCTGGCCACATACACTGAGGCTGGCGGGTTCGAACCCAGCCTGGGCCTGTTGAACAACAATGACAACTGCAACAACAACAACAACAAAAAATAGCCGGGCATGGTGGGGGGCACCTGTAGTCCCAGCCACTTGGGAGACTGAGGCAAGAGAATCGCTTAATCCCAAGAGTTTGAGGTTGCTATGAGCTGTGATGTCACGGCACTCTACTGAGGGTGAGAAAATGAGACTCTGTCTCAAAGAAAAAAAAAAATAGATTTCCAGCCTGGCCTTTTAGTTCTGGTATTAGTCAGGTCTTATGCCCTGCGCAAGAAAGATGCTACTCTCCCTGGAGAACACAGTCCTCCAGTGACATTAGCCGGAAAATGAAAAAAAGTCTGTTGTTTATAGAGCAAAAAACATCCCTTAAAACTTATGGTATCCAGGCTAGGTGAAATGGCTCAGGCCTGTGATCCCAGCACTGAGGGAGGCTAAAGTGGGTGGATTGTCTGAGCTCCTGGGTTCAAGGCCAGCCTGAGCAAAGAGCAAGACCCTGTCTCTTAAAAAAAGAAAAATAGGCTCAGCGCCTGTGGCTCAACAGGCTAAGGTGCCAGCCACGTATACCTGAGCTGGCGGGTTCGAATCCAGCCCGGGCCCGCCAAACAACAATGACGGCGGCAACCAAAAAATGGCCAGGTGTTGTGGTGGGTGCCTGTAGTCCCAGCCACTTGGGAGGTGGAGGCAAGAGACTCACTTGAGCCCAGGAATTGGAGGTTGCTGTGAGCTGTGATACCATGGCACTCTATCCAGGGTGACAGCCTCCAGAGCTTGAGGCTCTGTCTCAAAAAAAAAAAAAAAAAGAAAGAAAGAAAAATAGCTGGGTGTTGTGGAGGGCACCTCTCAGCTACCTGGGAGGCTTAGCCTGAGAGTTTGAGGTTGCTGTGAGCTGTGACATCAGGGCACTCTACCCAGGGTGAAAAAGCGAGATGGTCTCAAAAAAAAAGAAACAACAAAAAACTTAAGGTATCCATACTGATATAAGATATGGTGGTTGTCTTTGACAATAGGGCAAGTGATTAGTTAAACTGATATAGGAGGCAGAGAATCCTGAGAATGTTACCCCACCTTCTCCAGGTGTAACTGGGCTTTTTTTTTTTTTTTTGAGATAAAGTCTCACTATGTCACCCTTGGTAGAGCGCTGTGGCATCACAGCTCACAGCAACCTTAAACTCTTGGGCTTAAGCAATTCTCTTGCCTCAGCCTCCCAAGTAGCTGGGACTATAGGTGCCCACCACAACATCCAACTATTTTTTGTTGCAGCTGTCATTGCTGGGTTCAAACCGTCAGTCTTGGCCTATGTGGCTGGAGCCATAACCTCTATACTACAGGCACCAAGTCCAGGTATAACTGTTCTAAAGCAGATAGAAAACATACCTCTTTCCTTGGTCTGTCTCACTGGTCCCCACCCATGCAAATCCTGACAGGTGAGATTATTTTGGTTGTGATGGAACATTGCGAAGGTTCTGAGCACTTCTAATGGAGCACCAATTTCTAATACACAAGGTGTAAGCATGTGATCTACAGAGTTCCCTCTGCCAGACAAAAGTCAGGTATGTTCATAACATTTCTAGCCAAGAAAGTCCAAATGTTCTCATCTCACCGAAATGGCATTATATCTTGTCCCTTTCCCCAAGTTAGAGACAAAGGGAGAGGAGAAGGGTGTGTCTTGCAGCCATTTCTTTGCCACCAACCTGTTTTAACATCCAGACATAATATAGGGCGTGATGAGGCCAGGTCTTAGTTTCTGCTGATTTTAACTGTGGCAAGAGGTAAAAAGCAAGATCTTTAAGTCTAATACAAACTGGCTGAGCATGTGATCACTCCTTTCACCCGTTCTGCAATGGCCTATAGTTGAGAGTTAACGTCTGTCTTTAATCTGAGAAAGATCTTGTCCCATATCCACATAAATTACTCTTCCTGCTTTAATCAGTATATCTCTTCTTAAGAGTGCAGTTAAAATTTTTAGACATGACTAGAAAGACATGAGTGGAGCACCAATTTCTTCAACTGTATGAATTGAAAGAAAATTTGGTAACCAGTCTTCCAGGCAGCCCCTTCATAGTTACAGACCTGGGTGGCGCCTGTGGCTCATCGAGTAGGGCGCCAGTCCCATATACCGAAGGTGGCGGGTTCTAAACCAGGCCTCAGCCAAATTGCAAAACAGAAAAATAGCCGGGTGTTGTGGCGGGCGCCTGTAGTCCCAGCTACTCAGGAGGCTGAGGCAAGAGAATCGCCTAAGCCCACGAGTTGGAGGTTGCTGTGAGCTGTGTGATGCCACAGCACTCTACCAAGGGCAATAAAAAATGAGACTCTGTCTCTATAAAAAACAAACAAAAAAAAAACATAGTTACAGACCTGTGGGTCAAGAATCCAGGACTTGAGAGAATTGCAGGTAGGAGAAAGTTCATCTCCTGGCCTTCCCCAGTCAGGCACACAGGGGCTGTCAGGCAGTGATGAGACAAGCTGGAGTCAGGAGAGGCTGTCCCAGACGTCAAGCTCAGGAGCCAAAGGAGTTCCGATTCCCTGAGGCTGATCTCCACGAGTTACCCTTGCAGTCCAGACTAGGCGCACCATTTGACTGGAATTGCTGCCTTTTTCTTTTCTCCTTTCCTTGGTTTAATTATAAAAGACCAATGTGGCTTCTTTGAGGAGGTTTTCTGGATCAGAGTTAGGGCCTAGTGCCAATTTTTATAGGTTCCTCCTAATGTCTGGGGCCATTTGAGCAATGAATTTACACTTTAAAATAATTTGGCCCTCTATAGAGTCAGGTGTACATTGGGTAAATATTTAACGCCTAGGGGATTTTTGTCCATCTCCTGAGTGATAGAGGGCAGCTGAGGACAATTCTCAGAGTCTTACTTGTCTCTCCATGGGGTACCTGATCTTTTTCAGGGGACATATTGTCATTAGCCATAAGTCACCCCTCTTTCAAGCTTTTCTTAAGGCTTCCTTCTTTCCATTTAAGGTTAATGTTTAATCAACAACCTTATGCCTCTATGCAAAAGATCAAAATGTGTTAATTCTTGGAAGATATTTATATACATACCAGAATTACCTGAAACATTTCCCAAACGACTTTTAATTTGTTTGACTTCAGCTAAAGAGAAAGGGGTAAGGACTTAAGCAGTTTTTACAATGCCACCCCTGCAGGGTCATGGGAAATCTCCGGCATTGACTTTTTATTGGGCTCATTCTCCTGCTCCCCTAAAGGTGCTGAGGAACTGGACAGGAGTGAGGTTTCTCACTTGGGAATTTCTGAATAGCCCGAGAAACCACTGGTTGCGACAAGGACTATTTTCTCTGTGGCAAAATAAGCCTATGAGATAGTGGTAGGTATCCTCTGGTGGCCATTGCTAGCTATGGGGAATTGCATTAGTGCTGAGCTTTAAAAGAAAGCTTGTCAGCACATAGTCAGCATCTGGGGATCAAACATATCCCAATGCTTCAGGATACAGCCTAGCAGGCTGTGTAATTGGTGAGAGAATATATTACCCATCTGTGGAAAAGAACAGGTATTAAGCACCTTAATCAATTCCATCCTTTCTGTTCCTGGGTCAGTCAAACCATCCCCTGGTTGACCTAGAAAGCCTTTCTGCCAAACAAGAGGATGCATCCTTCCAGTGCCTGGGGAAGATTCCTCAGGACTGTGGTCCCTCCAGCCTATGAACTTGTCTAGGTTTAACAATTACCAGTGTAGCGTTCTGTACCCACAGGCTCTTCCATGCTTATTACAGCCAGCAGCATGGACCGATACAAGAGTCAGGAGGCCATTGTTCTGAACCTGGAGTCGGTCCCACTTGACGCAGATTCTGCCCACCCTGCGTCTGCCACCGAGTATACACCTGTTGATAAACATTTCCTTCAGTAAAAAACTTTGCACCAAAATTAATCACAACCAGCTGAAGTCTTAGAAAAATCTGGGATGTCTTCAAATTATTCCATTTATTCTGATCTAAGCAAGATAGGGTGCCCAGGATCATTTTTGCTTGTCTTTCTTCATCTTTAAAGACTTTTCTTCCCAATTTCTTATTTTTAGAAGAAGGAACTAAACTGAAATTTAGGTGGGGTGCTTGTGGGTGTAGCTTCTCAGGGTGTCGTCCACTGAGCCAGTTCCACCCTCTTATGTGGCTCAGTTTCTCTCTCCAGTGATCTGACATCCTTTGGCAGGGCTCCCAGTGCTGAGAGATCAGCTCTTATATACATTTCCTGGATGAGCCATACTTTAATTAATTTGTGGGGGCCTCCTGAGAGACCACTCTTGCCTCAGGGAGTCACCCTGGGCTACTCTTACGCAGGCTCCTGGTCACCCAGGGTTGCCTTTCAGAGAGGAATAAAATGTGCCTTCCCTTCAGAGCTGAGAGTTTCAGTCTCTCATTTCTCTAACAGCGGTATAGTTCAGTCTCTTTGGCAAACACACAGAAAAGCCAATTGGAATAAACTTAGAGGGAAAGGCCATGAAGACAACCCTTTAAAATACCCTCGAAGTAGCTTAGAAACACCAGAAGTCAGCACGAGCTTAACCAAACACACAAAGCACTCCGTACTAACATGCAGTCCAAATAGAGCATGCAAACCACAAGAAAAGAGGTATTTGAGATGAGGAGAAGAGAGGCTTGGGACATGGGCTGGCAGTAAAAGAGCTTGGAGGGTGGCACTCAGAGGAGTATTACCAGAAGGCTTGTCAGTGCCATGGGGTCACAACCATTGCCAGGGACCCCAGGACCTCTGACTAATGCTTCTACTCTTTCTGCAACTCTCAACCAGAGATAGTGGAAACACAATGGGTTCAGAAACCTTTGAACATTTCCTCATGCTCCTTTGCTCTTCTCTCCTTGTGGAGGGAACAGTGACCCTTGCAGGGCCTGTACTCCCTGCTGGAGCAAAGGGGGATATAAAAGCCCATCCCCTAGTAGCCTGCCACCCATGACTTCAAGGTCAGAAGTTACACTACAAGCTTTTAGTGGTTGCAGGTACTTGATGTTTCAGTCTCCATTACTATGAATATAGAAAAACATAGAATAGAGTCCAGAAGTGGTACCCACTTCCTGTAGAAGATCTCAAATCCAGGACTAGCCCCAAAGATATGGTGCCAAAATTTCTACATCAAGTCCTTTTTGATCTCGGGGTTCAAAAATGAAACCACAGACCACACAGATCAGAACAGAACAGAGTTTATTGATTGAAAGATTGATAAGCAAAAGAGGGGAATAGAACCTCTGGCAGTGGAGGAGGGGAACCCAAGTGAGAAGTTCCCCATGTCTTCAGTCTGGTGCAGGGGTCCTCAAGCTGCAGCCTCCCAAGGACATTTATCCGGCCTGCCAGGTGTGTTTGCCACTGCTGCCTGTCCTGCTTAGCAGCTGACTCATCCTAGGCCACACTGCACATGTGTGGAATCACACGTGCCGCACTCTCCAACTCCCCTCCTTCTCTCTGTCTCTTGACTCCTCCTCTCAGTCTTGGGTGAGACTGAGACTCATGATCCACGAGTCACGAGCTTGCCAGCTTGCCTGTGCAGAGCCTGTTGCTGCCTGAGGACGGAGGTAAGAACAAGGTAGGATTTTTTTTTTTAAGTTAGGAGGTCTATTTTTTTTTTTTTTGCCGTTAGTATGGCCTTTTTTTGAGGTTAAGGAGGGCCTATTTTTCCTGAAGTTAGGAGGTCTTTTTTTTTTTTCAGATAGGGGATGCTGTTTTTTTTTCTTTTCATTTTAAATATTGTATTTGTATTTGTTTCTGTTTTGTTTTTTTACTTCAAAATAAGATATGTGCAGTGTGCATAGGATTTGTTCATAGTTTTTTTTTTTAACTATAGTATAGCCCTGAAACAGTCTGAGGGACAGTAAACTGGCCCCCTGTTTAAAATGTTTGAGGAGCCCTGGTCTAGTGGTTTAAATCCTATCCTGTGGGCAGGGGCTTTGGGGGAAGTATGTCACAATTGGCAAGAGGTCTGCAGACAGAAAATGATCCTAAAATTAGCAGAGGATTGTGCTCCAAGCAGTTTTTGCCTCAGGCATTAGGGTATGTGCTCCCTACTCCAGAAGGAACCAACCAGAACTATTTAGGCTGCTTTTTTCATGACCTTGCTTGACTGTGGCCTGGAAAAGGTGGTCCGTCTGTGCCTAGAAATGGGAGTCTGTGATGAGAGTGATTTCTGAACTCATGTCTAGAAAATGGGAGTCCCTGTCCAGCCTTGAGCAGTAAAACCCTGTATCGATATTTCTGATTCATTTTAACATTATTGTATCCTTGCCAAAATTATTCACTATCATTATGTCTTCATTTCTCTTATACTGAAAAATCTTGTTGTTGTTTTTTTTTAACAAAATAAATATTGCGGCTGGAAGATGGCAGCAGAGACGGTCCCGTAGCCCATCTCTCCCCGGTCAGCAGGTGAGAGGGTGGGAGCTCTGGATCTTTCCCCGTGTGAACTATTGGAGTGGATGGGCAGCTGGTGAGACACAGAGATCGGGAGGATTGGTGTGTTTGAAATATAGTTCTTAACCGTGGAAACTGTTGCAAACTGTTTCCCCCTGCCCAGCGTAGGGGCAGGCGGCCCCTCCCACAGGGAGGACAGCAGGTCCAAACCCACAAGCTCTAATCAGAGAAAATTCCACTGAAGCGTGGAACTCAGAGTTTGACGATCAGAAAGGGGTGCTGCTAGGAACCA
>CAUYON010169662.1:0-12084 GCA_963573935.1 Arctocebus calabarensis
TGCAGCCGTCATTGTTGTTTGGCGGGCCCTGGCTGGATTCAAACCTGCCAGCTCAGGTGTAAGTAGCTGGCGCCTTAGCCTGTTGAGCCATAGGCGCCAAGCCAAATTTTATATTTGTTTCTTGGTAATTTTGGTCAGTAGACTAGAGATATTTGCAGAGGTTCTATATGTATGTGTGTACAGGTGAGTATATTTGTACATGAACAGGTTTGCTCATATGTTGAATAAACAAAGAGAACATCTATGTTTACCTTTGGCAGGAGAAGGAACTTTTACTGAATATGTATTATGACACACATACTCTTTGAAGCATTTCACATACATTATCTCATTTCAATGTTACAGTAATCCTATGAAGTAGGTACTGTTATTCTTCCCATTTTTACTGATAAGGAAATTGAGACAGAGAGAGATTAAGTAACTTACCTAAATTCACAGAGCTAATAAGTGGTAGAGCTGGAATTCAAACCTAGGACTATTTTCTGCTAGAGGCCATTCTGTTCACCATTGCGTGTTCTCTGGAATATCCCCATTATACCCTTTTTTTTTTTTTTTGAGATAAGACATATATTACTCTTATATCTTTGTGTTTATGTGCATGGGAATATATTCTTCTAGACTTAATTTTTAAAGTTGAGATATAAACATATACAAAGTGCTCAAATCTTGGACGGACAACTCAAACTTATATCAACATATATAAAGTGCTCAAATCTTGAATGTATAACTCAAATTTATACATTGGTACACGCCCACACAACCATACCCCAGATCAAGAACTGGAGTATTTCTACCATTCCAGAAGACTGTTTCAGACCCTTTTCCCTTCATACTTCTCACCTAGGTAGTTGTTCTTCTGGCCTCTATCAACACAGGTAAATATTGCCTTTTCTTAAACATCCTGTTAAATATAAATGAAATTATACAATAACCAATCTGTTGTGTGTGGGTGGCTTCTTTTATTTTAAATCATATATATGAAATTTATTTATATTGTTATTTGTTTATTTTGTTGTATCTTTTCATGGCCATGTATAATATTCTCTTAAAGCTAACATTACCTATTAGCTACAAAAGCAATACATTTTCAAAGCAGAAAGTTTGGAAAATAGGAAAAAATCACAGAAAGAAAAATAAAAATGGCTGGTAAATCTACTACCCAGAGATAATTATTGTTAAAGCTTTTGATGATACCTTGTCAATATTTTGTCTATGCATATTTGATTACTAGATTTGGATTATATATATATTTCTGTGTTATAACCTGTTATTTTCTCTCAGCAGTTTATCATGAACATTTTCCATGTTATTAAACACACATATTTTTACAATGATTTAAAAATATTTTTAAAAGAGCTTTTGTTTTACAAACCAAGCTTACTCCTTCCTTCCTTCCTTTCTTCCTTCCTCCCTTCTCTCCTTCCTTTCTTATATATAAAGCATTCACAAGACAGAAAATTCTAAAAGTACAAAAGGTATGCTATGAAAAATCTCTTTCCTATCGTTTCTGATTGGCAAAAATAAAATGACATTCTGTGTTTTCATAACACAGGGCATAAAGGGCACAAGGAAATAGTAACAGTAATAACCAAGTGCTATCTAAGTAGTTAACTATTTGGTAGTTAACCTGTAATACTGTCATTTAATCCCCACCCCAACTCTATAAATTATATTCTATTTTTATACCCAGTTTACAGAGGAGGAGATTATTGCATAGAGAGTTTAATTAACTTACACAAACCACTCTTATACTCCCTTGGGGACAGTAAACTGCTATGATTTCTGTGAAGCAGTAACTATCAAAATTATCCATTTATTCTTTGACCAGGAATTATATTTCTAGGAAATTATTTTACCATATATTCTCACATATGAGATACCATGCATGTACAGGGTTATTTATGCAGCAGTGTTTATATAATAATAGGAAAGTGTCAAGAGCTGAGTAGAGAAAAGTGTCTTCAAGGCTCCTTCCCCCTTCATAAGGCAGTTTCCGTGGAGGTGTCTGGAAAAAGCCTTATCTACTCAGGGCCCCTGATAAAGAAGTGCCTCAAATAGGATTGCAGATACTTGTAAGAGCATAGCTGGCCAGAGGGGCCTGAATCCTTACCACAACTTCCTCCCAAGACTGCAGTGCACTGGCTGTGCACCAAATCTGGTATGGAGAGGTCACCTTTCCCCATGAGGCCTGCCTTTGTGATTGCCTGTGGCCAGACCTGAAAGATCACAGCTAAGTTTTGGTCAAAAGTCAGACTTCTGGGCGGTGCCTGTGGCTCAGCGAGTAGGGCACCGGCCCCATATACCGAGGGTGGCAGGTTCAAACCCGGCCCTGGCCGAATGGCATCAAAAAATAGCCAGGCGTTGTGGCGGCCGCCTATAGTCCCAGCTACATGAGAGGCTGAGGCAAGGGAATCGCCTAAGCCCAAGAGTTGGAGGTTGCTATGAGCTGTCACTGCACGGCACTCTACCGAGGGCGATTGAGTGAGACTCTGTCTCTACAAAAAAAAATGTCAGACTCCTCATTACTATTTGAAACAATTTAGATGTTTTTCAGTAGGGTATTAGAAAAACAATAAATTTAACCAATACATTTATGGTAAACTCATAAAATGTTTTATAATATAGCAATGAAATACAGTGACAAGGGCAGCATGGGCAGGATTCTAGCTGGAAAAAGATGATTTACTTAAAATGAATAATTGAAGAGAGTTTACAAAGGGTTAGAGAATGATGCATCAGCAAGGGCTGGGAAGAGGGAAGCCATTACTATCCCTAGGCCTGAATGGGTACAGGAGAGGATGGTCACAGTAACTCATTAAGAGTTAAGAGTTGAGGTCTTCAGGAGAGGAACAAACTATAGCCAAGTAGAGGGGGAGCAAGAGGAATAAGTATCCTGACCTCTCTCTTTCCACCTTTTCATCAGATCATCCATTTCTTGTAGATGATTTCCATCTGCCAAACCTAACCTGAAGCCAGAGAGTAAGGGAACCTGTTTGATGAGGTAAACAAAGAGTAGTCTTCTGGAGCATAGTGTAAGGTGGGAAAGGGAGGACAAAATAGAGCAGGGTGAAATTGAAGTTGCAGAAGCAAACAAAATGTGGCTGGGTTCCAGTTTTAAGATTTTTTTATGTATCTAACCTCTAGAAAGATTTTAGCAATTTACCTTTCATCAGAAGAATGTGAGAGAACTTGTTTTCCTGTTTCCTCATTAACACTAGGTATTATTAACCTTTGTCTGTTTAATAGGAAAAAAAATTACTGTTTTAATTTATATTTCTTTGGTCAGTTGAACTTAAAAATAAAAAGATCTTGGGCAGTGCCTGTGGCTCAGTGAGTAGGGCGCCGGCCCCATATACCGAGGGTGGCGGGTTCAAACCTAGCCCCAGCCATACTACAAAACAAAGAAATAGCCAGGCGTTGTGGCAGGCACCTGTAGTTCCAGCTACTTGGGAGGCTGAGGCAAGAGAATTGCTTAAGCCCAGGAGTTGGAGGTTGCTGTAAGCTGTGTGATGCCACGGCACTCTACACAGGGCAATAAAGTGAGACTCTGTCTCTACAAAAATAAATAAATAAATAAATAAATAAATAAATAAAAAATAAAAAGATCTTCATTGGCTATCTGTGACTTTAATTATCCCCATTTTTATATAAAACCCTTGCTGTCATTTGTGCCTGGTATCCTTCAATCCATAGCTCCTCTGTAATTCTCTGGAGCATAAATATACACTTTTTTACAGTGGTCTTTAACATGATTACTTGACTATAAAGTAGGTGGAGAGTTGTAGAGATGTCTAACTCAGATTTTCAACCAATGTTTTTACTTTTATTTTTTTGAGACAGAGTTTCACTTTGTTGCCCCTGGGTAGAGTGCCATGGCATCATAGCTCACAGCAACCTCAAACTCCTGGGCTCAAGTGATTTCACTTGCCCCAGCCTCCTGAGCAGCAGGGACTATAGGGGTCCGCCACAATGCCTGACTATTTTTTAGAGACTAGGTCTTGCTCTTGCTCAGGGTGGTCTTGAACTCATGAGCTCAAGCAATCTATCCTCCTTGGCCTCCCAGAGTGTTAGGATTACTGGTGTGAGCCACCATGCCTGGCCTTCAAACAATTTTCTTTTTTTTTTTGTAGAGACAGAGTCTCACTTTATCGCCCTTGGTGGAGTGCCTTGGCATTACACAGCTCACAGCAACCTCCAACTCCTGCGCTTAGGCGTTTGTCTTGCCACAGCCTCCTGAGTAGCTGGGACTACAGGCACCAGCCACAACGCCCACCTATTTTGTTGTTTTGCAGTTCAGCCGAGGTCGGGTTTGAACCTGCCAGCCACCCTCGGTATATGGGGCCGGTGCCCTACCCAATGAGCCACAGGCGCCACCCTCAACCAATGTTTTTAATTTTACTTTCATATCACTACTTTCTAGAAACATCTGGTGCTGCTAATTCTTGAACTCTTTGGTGATTATGCAGTATTATTTCCTTTGGTTCTTGACTTTCTCCACTACTACTTTAGGATTAAAATTTCTTAGGTCTTCCAAGTTAACTTACCACTCTTCTATCTACTAGTTTTCTAATTATTGTATATGTTTTTTTCTTCATTTGATCTATTCGTCCTTGTAGGTTATACCTTAAAAGTATATAATTCCCTCTACTGTCATTTTGGTAAGCTTATTGGAGGATGTGGAGCTAAATTTTCATGCTCAACCTTTCATCTTTAATAGGATGTCCTGAGTCACAACTGTTTTAGTGGGCCTTATTAGGTTGGCAAATACCACAGATGTCTTATAGACCTGGAAGGGATGTAAAGGATAGCTGTGTGGACCAAGGAGCCTCCAAGTTGCCTTAGATCAGTGTGAGGAAGATGCCTCTACTGATGAAATTTCTTTCCATGACCTCTTAGAATATCTTTGCACTCATGTTCATAAAGGTATCAAACAGTTAGGTTTCTTATGCAAAAACAATTGTGCATTTATTTGTTTGCATGCAATTTTTTTTTTTGAGACAGAGTTTCACTATGTCGCCCTCGGTAGAGTGCCGGGGCATCATAGCTCACGGCAACCTCAAACTCTTGGGCTTAAGTGATTCTCTTGCCTCAACCTCCCAAGAAGCTCATTTGCATGCAAACTTATGAATCAGAGAGGCATATAAAGCCTCTCAGGTACATAGCAAAATATTGAATAACTGATGATGCATGGGTGCAGTCAATTGAAGTGGACAGTGACTGGAACAGAATCTAGGGAATCTAGGAGTCCTGCTGGGCCACTTGTTACTCCTTTATATGTTTAGTTATTCAGCGTATAAAAGGCTATCCATGGGAGGGACTAGGAAGTGGCAGGGTGAAGAGAGAAGGACATTTGAGGGCTCAATACAGCTGCTGTTTGCCAACTAGTATGGAAGTACTTTAATTTTTAATTCTAGGAACGGCAATAGTGGTACATATAACTAATCATCCCTGAGATGTATTGCTTTTGCTCCAACTGTGCTGTCCTTGTGTGAATTATTTTCTCTTTCTAGGATGCTTTAATTTAGGGGTGTCCACCATGTGGCCAGTGGAGTGCATGCTGATCTTGTGAGGACTTTTTTTGCTTATCTGTGGTATCAAGTATCACAAAAAGTATGCATGGAACTTTTTTTTTGCTAATCAGCTTTCATTACTGTTTGTGTATTTAACATGTGGCCCAAGACAACTCTTAATTCTACAGTCTGTGGCAGAAAACAAAAAAGGTTGCTCTAGGTGTTTCTTTAACTTATGTTGCCTATCATTGTCTTGTTTAACTTATGTTGCTTATCATTGTCTTGTTTCTTCTTCTTCAGCACTCTACAGATAATGGACATCGTCTACAGACCCAAGACTTCATCAGTTCATGTGGCAGTCTGATTAACAACATGAGCAAAACCTAGTGCATGCTTTCCAACAAGAGCCCAGGCTGCATAAGTAATTCCTTACTTATAATTTCTATTCCATCCCTTAGTCTTGACTTTCTGCATAGGGTGGCCTTTTGCCTCATTTTCCTTCCCTGGTATTAGTTTCAGATACCTTTTGATGCATCCTACTTCCTTTGATTCCTTTCTTCTGCAGTCACTTTCTGTAGTCTTGCTGCAAAGAACAGATGCAGATTGGAATCATGACATATCTACCTATGTGGCTTTGAGTACACCTGCCTCAGTTCTGGATTATATTCCTTTGGATTGGGAAAATTAATAGCCTAAAAAATAAAAGTCAGTTTTGTTAGCAAAGATGGAGAGAAAACTAGCTGACATTTTGACTACCAGAGAGCTTTTGGTACATCACATACTGATACTGGAGGCTCCGACCTAAAAAGGCCCTCTAGAATATTTAATGATGGAGCTCACATTAGCAAGTGCCTCTCAGATACTCAGAGCTTCCAGTTGGCTTTTTGGTCCCTCATTTTTAAATATGAGAAGGCAACCAAAGATTATCAGACATTTGAGGAAAGCTGCACACACAAAATGAAGATAAAAAATAGAAACAAATAATTTGGAAAAGACAGTGACAATATAGGGAAAAGAAAAACTTTTTGAAATTATCATTAATATTCTCACAGACATGAGGGAAGATGTAATCAGGAAGAAAAGAGAATACAATAAAAGTAATAAAAAAGAGCTCTTGAAAACTAAAAAATACCATGAATGTTATAAACTCAATAGAAGGGTTAGGCAGTAAAGTTGAAGACATCTCTGAATATAGAATAAAAAATAAAGGAAATGAAAAATAAAAAAGAAACAAAATGTACATTAAAGTGTTATTCTAGATTTAACACTTAAATATAGGAGGTTTCAAAAAAAGAGAACTAAGAAAATAGAGCTGAGGGATTTGTTGATGAAATAATTCAAGAAAACTTCCCAGGGTGGCGCCTGTGGCTCAAAGGAGTAGGGTGCTGGCCTCATATGCTGGAGATGGTGGGTTCAAACCCAGCCCCAGTCAAAACCCGCAAACAAACAAAAAAAGAAAGGAAAAAAGGAAGAAGAAGAAGAAGAAAACTTCCCAGAACTGAAAGAATCTGTTTCAATCAAATTTCATAAGGTACATCACTGGGAAATTTCCTACCTCAGGAAACAAAAAGAAGATTCTATGAATTCTGAGGTAAGTGGGAGAGGCAGAGAGATATTAAAGAAAAAGAATCACATACAACCGACTGGGAATCAGAATGGCCTCAGTTTTTCAAAAGCAATACTGAAATCTAGGAGGTAATGTAATGATGCTTTCAAATTTTAACCTAGAATTTTGTACTGACCCAAATTATCAATCAGATGTGGAGGCAGAATAAAGGTAGACTAGGGCATTGAAGGCTTCTAGATCAGATTGCAGAATATCAGAAGATTCTGGAACAACCTTCATTAAGAGGATATATAATTGATAGAATACCTGATATATATAAATGTGTTAAGTGGAGATTTAGACTACTGGCAAGGAGAGAGAGGTTAATTCAAACTGGGGAAATAAAATCAACCCTGAGAGAAAGCTGAAAGTTGATCCAGACCTGGGGGCTAGTTTGAGCATAGCAGGAGATAACATAGGAAGGACCACCTAATAACAGGAAGGAGATTCCCTTGCTCCAAAAGCCAGAGGGAATGTATAATGTGACTGGGAATTTATTGATATTTGATTCCTCTGTGGCTTATTTCATCCTCACTTCTTTTTTTTTTTTTTTTTGAGACAGAGCCTCAAGCTGTCACCCTGGATAGAGTGCTGTGGCATCACAACTCATAGCAACCTCCAATTCCTGGGCTCAAGTGAGTCTCTTGCCTCCGCCTCCCAAGTAGCTGGGACTACAGGTGCCCACCACAACGCCCAGCCATTTTTTGGTTGTAGCCATCATTGTTGTTTGGCGGGCCGGGCTGGATTTAAACCTGCCAGCTCAGGTGTACGTGGCTGGCGCCTTAGCCCGTTAAGCCACAGGCGCCGAGCCTCATCCTCACTTTTTAAGAAAGAAGTGGCTTTCAATGTCAAGGATATTATAATTAGGGTTTATTTTCAGTTTCAGATAAAAAACAATCTCTCTTGGGCCTTAAGTCTTAAAATTGTATCTTTTCCATCTAGGCAGTTCTTCTATATACATACTCAGCTTCCCTGAAATACTGTGACATCAACGATGGTATTTATGTAACATGTGAACACCTGAACAACAGTATCTGTTTTGGTGACTGCAGGTAATGGAATATCTGTTGCAACTGCCAATTAAGGAAATGCTTCTGGGTTTGGCGCCTGTAGCTCAGTGTTATGAGAACTGCAACAAAAAAATAACTGGGCATTGTGGTGGGCACCTGTAGTCCCAGTTACTTGGGAGGCTGAGGCAAGAATCGCTTAAGCCCAAGAGTTAGAGGTTGCCGTGAGCTTTGATGCCATGACACTCTACTGAGGGTGACATAGTGAGACTCTGTCTCAAAAAAAAAAAAAAAAAAAAAAGGAAATGCTTCTGTAATCTTGTTTTAGCATCCTGTTGGATTTAAGTTGGGCCTTTAGCCTTTTTCTATGTCTATTTCTCCTAGAGTTGACTTGTTTATTTCCTTATATCAGGGACTTCATACTCAAACCAGCTATTTCTTAGCTTTTCTACCTACAATCTCTTTATTTAGTTCAGAAATAACTATGTAACTACATGGAGATTTATAGTCTTCTCTCTCCTTTTTCTTTTCCCTCCACATCATGTGTGTGGCTCAGAGCTTTCCTGCATAGATAGGAGGGGTGTTAGGGCCCCCACTTTTTTGAAAAGGAAGAGAACATATTTCAAGTTTAAAAGGACTACTTAGTGCATTGACTTAGCTCAGGCCGCTATAACAAAGTGCCACAGAATGGATGGCTTAAACAATAGATATTTATTTCTCAGTTCTGGAAGCTAGGAAGTCCAAGATATAGGTGCTACAAATTTGGTTCTTGGGAAGACCCCTCTTCCTGGCTTGCTGTTGTCTACCTTCTGATTGTATCTTTATGTGACTGAGAAAGAAAGCTTTGGCGTCTCTTTCATCTAAACCTGTTTACCTCCCAAAGACTGTATCTCCAAATACCATCAACTTGTGGGTTCAGGTTTCAACTTATGGATTTGGGGGAGACATAGACATTTAGTCTATAACATGTGTGAAAGTTATTACCTTTTTTCTTTTTTTTCTGTGAGCTTCATCGGAAATCCTGGCTGTAGCCACTTACGCGTTTACTGATTGATTATTTTGTGTCTACTAGCTATAGAGCAGTGCTTCTTAAGCTTTAAAATACAAAAAATTCACGTGGGAGAATTTTTTAAAAATGTGGATGATTTAGATTCTGGGGTAAAGTTTGAGAATTTATTTCTATCTCTCAGATAATACTTATGTTTCTGGTATAGGAACCACATTTTGAGCAAAAAGAGTATGTGAGGTATGACAATTAAGTTGGTGAACTCACCCTATAAAAAGTACTATATATCTCAGTGCTGAACATCACTATGATCACTTTCTAAGTATCCCCCCTTGGGAAACTATGCACCAACTCCATCACCTAGTCCATCCATCAAAACAATTTTGGAACTCTTTTTCTGGAATGGCCATTAAAGCTATCATTACGCTTGATGTCCTGAATGTCATCAAAATGTCTCCCTTTTAATATTTTCTTTTTCTTTAGGCAAAGAAAAATATCACGGGGCTCCAGATAAGGTAAGTACAATTATTTGTTTACTGGCTAAAAACTCTCCCACAGACTGTGCCATGTGAGCTGGTGCATTGTTATGCAAAAACCATTAGTTTTGGGTCAGGATTTCCAGTTAAAATTTTCCTGTTTCTGGGTGGTGCCTGTGGCTCAAAGGAGTAGGGCACAGGCCCCATATGCTGGGAGTGGCAGATTCAAACCCAGCCCCTGCCAAAAACTGCAAAAAAAAAATTTTTTTTTCCTATTTCTCTATCAATGTTTACTTGATCTTCTATGCTTCTCACAGTTAGGCAATAATTTTGACACACAATTCAATGAATTTTTGCAGTGTTTTCATCAATTCTGCTCATAACTGGCCACCCTGACTTCTCTTCATCAGTGATACTTTATCTTCTCTCAGAAAAACGTTCAATCCATTTTTACACTGCTATTTTTTATGGCATTATCACCATAAACTTGGACTAACATATGCCTAATTTCATTTACACTGTTGCCAAGTTTAATAAGAAATTTAATGTTTGCTCGCTGCTCTAACTCAAGCTCCAACTCTTGTGACATTACACAAAAGCATTTAGCAACAATAATGAATGCTACACAGCAAGACACCACCACACCCTGGCATGAACACAGCTGTGAGGCACTGATATACCAAGGTTATGAAACCTTACTGAGTTGTTTGTACAGTGCTTCCAACATAAGCACATGGTGGCAAATTTGCAAACTTAATTGTCAGACCTTGTAGACCACTAATACTCAGAAATATTTATTCAGAAATTTGAGACAGAAACAATTTGGGTTTTGTTTACAAGTATCAAGCATGATTATGTGCAAAGGAACAATGGCTGTCTAATCTGTTTAGTATAGTTTGATATGTTAAAAATCGTATTTTGTTTCATATGAAGTATTAGAGTTTGTAGATCACAGACCTGGAAATTCCACTGATTTATTTTCTGTAGATGTTAAAGATCTGTCCCTTCTGAGATAGGAATGGGCAAGAATATTCTCTTTTCAAGAGGGGAAAAAGAAGGAAAGGACAGAGATAGTGTAGAGGATGTTAGGGCAGAGGTGGTTTAACAATATTGCTTGCTAAGAGCTCTCTGTTCAAATATGTCATTAAACATTATACTAGTATTTTTCAGACCTTAAGGTATATAAGAATCACCCTGGGGTACTTGAAGACAGTGCAGATCACTGGGATCTATGCCCAGAGATTCTGACTTGCTAGGTGTGGCAGTGAGAAAGGGGAGGAAGAAGCACCTCAAGTGCTGGACCATGTTTTGAGTAACATTATATTAGAAAGATTGGTAGTTGTCTCTGGAGCAAGAAAATAAAACATATAAACAAAACCAAACAAATATTTTCATCTTTTTTTTTTTTTTTTTTTTTTTTTTCATTTCTTGCTTTTATTTCTTTTCGGCTACCCTTTTTAACTTCTCCAAGATCTCTTCTGGAGTTGTGGAGGCTAAAAGTTTCACCACCTTTTCACAAGACTTACCACCCTTATCCAAAACCACATCACTCTTCCTGAGCTCTAAGACCTTGGAAAGATATCGGCAGAGCTCAGCATTAGCCTCCCCCTCTGACGGAGGTGCTGCAATGGCTACACTGACAGCTTCTGCTGTCAGATCTGTTACAGCGTTCTGTTTGGAGCCAGGTTTGGCATGGATGGCTATGGTGACACAACCTTTTGGATCAACTGCCACAGGAGCTAAGGGAGGAAGTGGTCTCTCTGGTTCACTGCTCTGGCTTTTACCCTAAAATGACAACAAGCAGACAGCTTTACAGGTTACAAAGCATTTTCCACACATTGAATCTGACCTTTCCACTACCCTCTTTCATTTTAACCAAGACACACTAGTTGTGCCCTCTCCTGGCCACCTAGAATGCTCTTCCCATGTCCTCAAGGCTCCAATCAACTCTTCCCCGACGCTGCCCGTCGACCCCACTGTGTTCTCCTCCCTTGGAAGACCTGCCTGGCTTCCTAATGCTGGTTCCCACCGTCTCCTTCTCCCGTTCGTACTAACGATCCCCCCAGCGACACTGATCACGCGTCACTCATGCCCGGGGAGCTAGTGTCTGTGAAGTACTGAGGTCAGGAGTGTGTACGCGTGTCTGGGCAGGGGAGAAGGACCGACAGCGACTGGTATTTAAAGCCTGGTATGTGACCGACTGTGGAACCGAACCAAGCAGTCCGGCCTGCAGCGAGGGAGGAAGAAGTAACCATCTAGCACAGCTGCACAGCTCGGCAGGGTCTGACCACCGGAGAAATCCGTCCCGCAGCAGCGGCGGGAGGGCCGGGTGCTCCACAGGAGGCTGAGGAGGACGGGGCTGCTGGGGGCAGGGGGGAGGACGAGGCTGCTGGGGACAGGGAGGAGGACGGGGCAGCTCGGGACGGGGAGAACGGGGCAGCTCGGGGACAGGGAGGAGGACGGGGCAGCTCGGGGCAGG
>CAUYON010169663.1:0-12195 GCA_963573935.1 Arctocebus calabarensis
GCGCCTGTAGTCCCAGCTACTAGGGAGGCTGAGAGAATCGCTTAAGCCCAAGAGCTGGAGGTTGCTGTGAGCAGTGTGACGCCACGGCACTCTACCCAGGGCGATAAAGTGAGACTCTGTCTCTACAAAAAAAAAAAAAAAAAAGGCAAAACTGTGTCAGCAGTTCAGACATATACTTTGATTAAACATACTTTATGATGCAAAATAGGACATTTCATATTTAATGACCTAATACATACAACTTACCTCTAAGTTTTCCCTATTTGTGTATGTCTCCTCTCAATATGTTTAAGTGTATTAGGTGCTCTATCAGTTTTATCTTCTTGAAGAAATCTCTGCCTGAGTCTCCTAACATGCTCTGATCTGGAATGGTTTGCCTCATTGCTTCCTTTGCAGCTATCATTTGAAAAGCCACTTTCATTGTCGCAATGGAGACTCTTTTGTCTCTTTTGTTTCATAAAGACATGTCTTTTGGTATGGGTTTCTTTTCATCCATTATGTTGGATACTCAGTGGGCCATTTCAATCTAGATACTCATATCCACTAGTTCTGTGAAATTTGGTTTAATTACATTTTTTAACAATTTACTCCTCTCCATTTCCTTGGGTCTACCTTGCCAGAGCGCCTATCATTGTGCCACTAGACCCCCTGAACTGAGCCTTTTATTCCTGTTTCTTCATCTTTTTGCTCAGTATTCTGAGACATGTCCTCAACTTTCCTTCCAATCCTTCTGTGTTGCTCCTTTATGCTATCACATGTTTTATTTTCAAATGTTCTATTTCTTATGTACCCTGTTTGGTTTCATGAATATAATAATACTTTAGTTTCATGGACATAATAATAAATAATACTTATTATGCTGAAGGTCTGCTGACAGTTGTTATTTGTCTTGAAGTCTTATACCTCCTGCATAGTTTATTTCTTCCCAGTTGTATTTTATCTGTTAGTTTGGCTTTCTTCAAAATAAGGTTATTTCCTTAAATGTGTAGTCACCACTGGTATCTGCTTAAAGGTAAAAGTAGGATTTACAAAAAAGATGTTTGGAAGCCCTAGTGGGCATTTGGTGGGACTTCTAAACTATAGTCTTCCTTATAGGGTTATCTTCCTTATAGGGTTGATGTTGCAGAGAGAGTCACTGATAGTAACATGTTCAGGTTTTTGCCTGAAAGTTTGGACAAAAGTCCCCAAAACTCTTTGAAGTACTTGCTTAAAGGATATGGGAAATGTGGGAACTGAGAAAAGAAAAGGAGCTGAGGAACACCAATATTCAGTATCTAAACAGTCACTGAATCTCCTGTTTCCAAATATGTACTCTAGCCTTCAACTATATCGGGTAAATTCTAAGTCCCAAAATTTTTGTTTTATCCTTTCCAAAGAATAAATTTGCTTTCTGATACAACTGGGGACAGTTAGTCAGCTAGATACTTCTTTCTCAGCTTTACTCAGCTGGATTAGGATTCAGCTTTGTCTTATCAATTAAGACATTTAAAACTTAAAGTCTATTTACACATTTCAGATTCCATAATTTTATTGTGGATGTCTGCACTTCTAATGTTTTTTCTAAGGAGGAGGGTTATACTGGCTTTTTCATTTTAGCAATTTTAGGGGAGGAAGTAGAAATTATACATACATATTTAAGCTGCTATCTCTAGGTATAAGTTCTTTTGCAATGTGTATCTTATTTCTCAGCATTTGATTTCCAATATCATCAGCTCTGGATTTTGGTTACCTTGGATTATGTTTCTATAGCACAGAGAAAGTTGTCTTCAATAGGGCTAATGAACTAAAAAAATTTCAACATGATACTGAAGTTTGTAATGAGGGCTCAGATGCTTACAAAGTATAATAAGAGACAAAAATATTTATTTAAAAGATAAAAATTCCATCAAGCTCTCTTTTAAAGAGAGCAAAATTGTTTCCTAAAAGTCCTTTCCATTTCCATTTCTAAAATACTTAACTCAGAACAAAATCCAAGTTGAAAGGTGAAACATATTTTCAGTCTTATCTGGTCTAATCTTCCTTTTCAACAAAAGACCACAAGTCATATAATCACTTAAGAGTTTCTACCCTAAATTGTACTGCTAAGCATAGAGGGAGATAAAGCTCATTATGTTGAAGAGAGCCAGAATGTGTCACCCCAAAATATGCCTCTCTGACACAAATTATTTTTTAAGCCAAAGGCAATTAAGTAGTAGAGGCAGAAAAGCTCTGTGCCCTCTCCTATTTGCCTAAAAGCAGGACATAAGTTTGTAAAAGTGTCCTCTCCTCCTCCTCCTCCCCCCAGGAAGGGCAGAAGTTAAGCCACTGGTGATAGTTGTTTACTCTTATCAACTAGAGGACAACATCAGAGGAATCTATAAATAAACATTACTCCATTAGTTTCCTCATCAACTTACTGTCTCAGTTTTCCTACCTTTGTACCTAAAACGGCTTTTCTTTGTCTTGTAACTTCTCTAAAATTTAATATTATTTTTGAAGACAATACATAAGCCAGACTCTTAAACCATTACTTTGAGCTAATTTTCTCCTGCATGATATGCATTACATATGTTAATAAACTTGCTTTTCACATGTTAATCTATCTTTTGTTGTAGGAGTTTGTACCAACTATGAACTTACAAGGGCTGAGGAAAACTTTCTTTTCTCCCTTTAATATATCTCTGTTGTGGCTGTATACTTCTTGAAAAATTGGAAAGTGCATTTAATCTCAAAAGTGGCTTTCCTATGAACTATGGTTTTTAAAAGGCCTACTGTTTTATAGGCAATTACTAAATAAAATTATAATATCCCTATTAATTATGTGTATACTTTATACCTTATGTTGAAATCTGAAGCCTTCTGTCTCACTGCCACCTTCGTAATCTCTCCTTGAGACATAGTTTTATGAAGCTTTGCTTGTTGATCAACTGAAGAAAATCGCTGTGAAGTCTGTAATAATTACAAATGTGAAAGACTTTAAAACCAAGTAAATACATGATCGCACTGTAATTAAAACTGATGTTATGGAATTATTTGAGCTGTTAAAAATACACAAAACATATTCATGTTATTCAGAGATTCACTGGAATAATAGAACCTACTGAAAACTACAGCAATCTGGAATGAGGAGGACTAGGTCAATGAAAATGCTAAATATCAGTTAATAATAAAGAATCTCAAATAAAAAGATAAGAAAAAAAGTCAAAACCATTTATAAAGATACAGACAAAAGACAGAGGGTCACATAAATGTGGAACACTAAGTGTTGTCTTTCAAAACTTTTATTTGTCCCAAAGGTTGTTATCATTTTTATGATTTAACTTGCTATTATAGACTGTTCTTAGATGCAGTCAGTCAAAAATTTAAAAGAGCTAGAATATATGAAGATTAAAAAAACCTAAAAGACTAAAGAATAAAAGAATATTATCATCACTAGAAGTCAAAATTATAAACAATATACAAATCTATCAAAGTGGGATCTGAATTTCAATTGCAATTCTTATACCATCTGTTCACAAAGTGACCTTCTAAAGAAAATCTCACTCTAAGGGGAGAATTTCTTGTTCTATTTAAGTGATTTCCCACTATTTCTTTTTCCTATAGTTAAAATATCCTTTCTTTTGCCTTTTGGTCTACTTGACTATGGCCTTATTCATAGAAAGAGAAAATGTTCTCCGTTGTTAAAATTCAAAGAACAGATTTCTGTTCTGGCAAAGATGGAGTAAAAAGGACGTGGTTTATCCTCTTTCTTAAAACAAAATAAAACTTGGCAAAATAATAAGAAACAGCAGTTTTCAAGACAATGGAAAGCTATCCTTATGAGATAGGTAACAAAGGAAGTGTGTCCTACACCTGCCCCATTTTACTGCCATGAGATAGTTTATAGGTTGTGACACATAGAGGAGGAACCCAAGTGAAACTCAGCAGAGTTGAGTTCGCCTCAGATGAACACTGACAGTCCAAAGTGACCAATGAGACTAGAGACCAAAAGACAGAGTCCCAGCTACTTGGGAGGTTGAGGCAGGAGGATCACTTAAACCTAGGAGTTTGAGGCTACTGTGAGCAATGATGATGCCTCTGAACTCTAGCCTGGGTGACAGAGCAAGACAAGAGAAGAAGAGAAGGAGGGAAGAGAGGGGGAAAAAAAAAAGAAGTCAGGGCTTGGTGCCTGTAGCTCAAGTGGCTAAGGCACCAGCCCCATACACCAGAACTGGAAGGTTCGAATCCAGCATGGGCCTGCCAAACAATGACAACTACAACCAAAAAATAGTCAGGCATTGTGGTGGGTGCCTGTAGTCCCAGCTACTTGGGAGGCTGAGGCAAGAGAATGGCTTAAGCCCAGGAGTTGGAGGTCGCTGTGTGCTGTGATGCCACGGCACTCTACCCAGGGCGACAGCTTGAGGTTCTATCTCAAAAAAAAAAAAAAAAAAAAAAAGTCAGTAATAGCACCTGTGCTCTCAGGCAGAAAATATAACTTTATGATTCCTACAATACTGGGCAAAGTATTCAGATAATCTTGCCTCAATAATCAAGAATAATTAGCCCTAGACTGAGTATTTTTGAGCCTAACTAACCTTAGAAAGACCTAAAAAGATCAAAGAAAAAAGCTCTCAAATATTATTGGAAAGTAAAGTCTAAAAAACATTAATTGGGAGATTTTACAGCCTTTGCATTAACCTAGACAGAAGTGGAACACATTATTCTTACTAAGGCATCACAGGAATGGAGAGGCATGAATCCTATGTACTCAATTTTCATATGAGGACAATTAAGACAATTGATGACCTGGTGGAGGTGGGGGAAGAGGAGAGCAGAGAGAGAAAGGAAGAGGGAGGGGAGGGGAAAGGAAGAGCAGAGGGGGGGAAGAAGAGAAGGGGGTAGGGTCTTGGTGTGTATCATACCTTTTGGGGGCAAGACACGATTGTAAGAGGGACTTTACCTAACAAATGCAATCAGTGTAACCTGGTTTCTTGTACCCTCAATGAATCCCCAACAATAAAAATAAATAAATAAACAGGGGCAGCGCCTGTGGCTCAAAGGAGTAGGGCATTGGCCCTATATACTAGAGGCAGCGGGTTCAAACCCAGGCCCGGCCAAAAACTGCAAAAAAAAGAAAAAAAATTAATTGAACAAAAACTACCTTGAACAAGGCAAAATTCACAATGTTAGGTAAAAATGTAACTAGGCATGCAAAGAAGTAGGAATATATAATACAGAGGAGAAAAAATAAAACATTTATACTGACTCAAAACTGACACAAGTATTATTAAATTAGAAGAAGGACATTGAAACAGTAATTGTATCTGTATAATTGAACTAGAAGATAATAAAAAGAATCAAATCAAATTTGTAGGGATGAAAACGTCAATGTCTGAAATGGAAAAAATATACTAGATAGGACTACGGAATAAAAAGTGACTTGAAGACATCTTCATGCCATAAGAGTCAAGTAGATTACTTCTTTTTTTTTTTGAGACAGAGCCTCAAGCCGTCACCCTGGGTAGAGTGCCGTGGCATCACAGCTCATAGCAACCTCCAATTCCTGGACTCAAGCGAGTCTTCTGCCTCCGCCTCCCAAGTAGCTGGGACTATAGGCGCCCGCCACAATGCCTGGCCATTTTTTGGTTGCAGCCGTCACTGTTGTTTGGTGGGCCGGGGCTGGATTAGAACCCGCCAGCTCAGGTGTACGTGGCTGGCGCCTTAGCCCGTTGAGCCACAGGCGCCGAGCCTAGATTACTTCTTGTGCTGGAAATCTCTGACTATCTCTTCTGACCAGCATTTCTCATGCTTTCATGGGATAATAGGACCTTAACTACTTCTGTAAAAATCTCTTTACAGCAGAAATTACATTTGTGTCTGATTAAACAACTGGGAGAGGGTGTGTTTCAGTAGGGATGGGAATCTTGTGAGACCTTATTAGGATTCTTCCTACCACAAAACACACATTATATATAACCATATCCATAAAAAGGGCTAGAATACTGGTTGCAACCAAAGGTGAAGTTGAAGGAGCATGTTCAAGTGGAAACATGAGAAGAATTCTGAGGTTATGATAATCTTCAAAGGAGTGTAGGTTATGTAGTTGTATGTATACATAAAAAATGACCAAACTGTACACTGAAGATCTGTGCATTTCACTATATGTATCATAAGCCTCAATTATAATACTAATAAAGCCAGGACTAGGCCCATATTATGAGCTTCCATGAGCAATCTAAACATCATAAAAAGAGAGATATGGTCCCTAATGTGATGCAATAGGACCTGTTACCATCTACAAAGTATTTTCTTCAAAAAATTTAAACCCAAGTGTGATCGAAACTCCCAATATATATGGATATTTGTCCCAAGTTTCCTTTAAATTGGCATATCACTTAAAATGATAATAAAAGTTATAATCAATAAAATCCAGAAACCTGTGATACTCAACAGAATGAATGACCCTTTTTCTAAACAAATAAATTGCTAGAGGGAAAAAGAAAAAGGAGGCAGAGAAAATTCATCCATTGAGAGTATCTTAAAAACAACTTCTATGAAGCTAAAAATAATGGAAATTGCCTAAACACAAATAAATATCATGATATAGTCTCAAAGATTAATACAAAACCATCTTGGCTAAACATTACAGGGGAAAACAAAAAAGCAGAACAAAAATAAAATTACACAGAACTTACCCTTATAACATAACTAGAAAGAAGAGAGCACACAAACTTCAAATTACCTGTAGACAGAAAAATAATCCCTGCAAGACCTCTCTCACATTCCTACTGCATGCTTTTTCACAGACCAAATACAATCCAAGAGAAATTATGCAAAAGAAAAAAGAGTAAAACTAGCAATAGGATTAGGGTTTATCTAAAATCACTGCCAGAAAAAGGAGATCCACCCTAATTGTGGGAATACTAAAGATTATTCTATATTAGTGAAATGACTAAAAATGAATGTGAAACAAGGTAGCATAAAAAACAAGCTTCAGGGGGAAAAGAAGGTAAAAAGGAAAAAGCACCCTTTGGAGATTGGATAATGAAGAGAAAAAGAAGCAGAAGATAGAACTTTAGAATACAGGAAGGCAAAAGAAAATCAAAAAAATTGGAGGACATACAACACTGCTTCCACCAACACCAAAAGAAAAACAAAAAACAGGCTATTCATTAATGAAATTGTGTTTCTTTGATAAAAGAGGAAATTCTTGAATTTGTTATCTTGTAAACCACCCCACATAATACATAAGATGAATAAATTAAAATACACAAAGTCTATAAAAAGCCATAATCAATAAACAAAGCAAATGAATACCAAATGAGAATCAAAATAACTCAATTGATTAACCCCGGCCCCTCACTAAAGAAAATAGCAACTCTCAAATGAATCAAATCTCCTCATATACCATAGAACTTCCGTAGTTGACCATCTCCCTACATTGACCACCTCCTTTAAGGTTCTGATGCTCCCAAATTTGGTAACTCAAGGGGTTGTTTTGAGACTAAAAGTAACACGGACTTACCCCTACCTTAACCCCAACCCTCAGAAAAGTTTGCTGCCTTATCTCTATAACAAGGGAGATCTGAGCAACTACTCTTCTGTCTTCTCAATTTGGCCAATCTATCTCTAAGCACTGGTGTCACTGGGGTTTGGTTTTAGCTGTGAATCAAGTTTTATAACATTAACTTACAAGATGTCCAAGGGAGAAAAAGCACAAATGAAAATTTAAATAAAGGCAGAAAAATAATAAATATAAAAGTGATATAATGAAAAAAGTATAAAGGTCAGAGAGGTGACCAAAATGGAAGGCATGCAAAACAGAAAAATGCACATGTAATTAGAGTCCCTAAAAAGAAAAAAACAAAACCCAAAACTATGGAGCATAACTAATATTTAAAACTGTAATTAATATAACATTTAAAAAATAAGGCAGGTCAAAATTTACATACTAAAAGCACCTAATAGGTACATGGGATAATTAATCTGTAATGATCAATTGAAGACATACCCTAAACTAGAAATATAAAGGAAAAATTCTGAATGCCTCCAATCTAAAAGATCAAGAACTTACAAGACCAATACAAATAGACTGGCATTTATATATATATTTAAATATATAAAGCATAATAACAAGAAAATAGCATTTTAGAAAAACACAGAATGACAAAATTCTAACATTTTTTAGAATGTTAAAAGCTAACATTCACAGTGAATTAACAGAAAACTATAGCACACCATTCTCACCACAGCACAGATCAGTGTACAAAAAATAATTATATAGAAGACAGATAACATAATCAACAGATAGAGATTTTAGGTCTATTTTCAAACTTTATTCTTAGAATAGAGAATACAACTTCTTTACAAATGTACATGGCATATTCACAAAAACTGATTATATATTAGGTAACAAAAAAATCAGAAAATTTCATCAAATAGATTACAAACACTCTCTGATCATAATACAATAAACTAGAAATTAATAAAATTTTAAAAAGGCTTCCTCTGAAAATTAAAAAAAAAAGTTTACTAAGGTCTTGGGGACAAAAAGAAACAAAATGAAATAAAAGATTTTCTAGAAAAAAGTAATAAAAACATCATATATTAGAATCAATTATTTTCCTTTGTTTAGCTAATGGCATGTATAGTTTAATTTCTGAGATAGTGAGAGATGCTTGCTGATGAGACTCAATCACATCCTGTAAGACTAGATACATGAAAAGTCAGAGTGAAAGGACACCCCTAAAGAAAATAGTAACTCCACACCAATGGAAACCAACCAAAATGAGAATATTGAAATGACTGATAAGGAATTTCTAATGTGAATTGTAAGAAAGCTCAATGAAATACAAGAGAAAATAGAAACCAACACATACACACACACACAAACTCCCACAAACACAATGCAGGAAATAAATGAAAAATTCACTAAAGAAATCAAATTATTAAAATGAAATCAAGCAGACCTATTGAAAATGAAAAATTAATTCAAGGAAATTTAAAACACAGTAGAAAACTTTGAAAATAGGCTAGATCAAACAAAAGAAAGATTCTCAGAGCTAGAAGACAACAACTTTGAATTTAAAAAGTCAAAGAGAAAGAATAGTGAAATAAAAGGAACAAACAAAGCCTACAAGAAATCTGGGGTAATGTAAAGAGGCCAAACATAGGAGTTACAGGAATCTCTGAGGGTGAAGGAAATACAAAACAGCTAGAAAACCTATTTGAGGGAATGCTTGAGGAAAATTTCCCAGGTCTTACTAGAAATCTAGATATCCAGGTACTAGAAATGCAAAAGACTCCCGAGGGAACCACACAATATAAAGTCAGCAGACTGGTGAAAAGCACCAATCCTATATGGTTTCTTAGGAAAATCCCATCAAATTTTCAAAGAACAGATAGTCTCAATGCTATAAACTGTCCCTGATTTTTCTGGGGAAATAAAATACACATACAAATACAGTATGGCTGCTGTCTTAGGGCTGCCAATCCAAAATTCATTATATGATAAAATTCATTCAATATCAACCAGTTTTCTACCTTGCAAGGCCCACCTCAAAAATCACCTAGCCCAGATCCTAAAATCTCCTCTCCTGACTTCCACCTTGTCAGACATTACTAAGACACAGTCAAGGTGTGGTTTGCCCTTATTGTTATAAAATAATAAATTTAGCTTTGCTTAACCAACAGGTTTTTCTTACAGTCTTTGGTAAAAAGGACAGAGAAAAGAAAGAAAACATAGATAAGGATTGGAGAGTATCTTAGAGAATAACAAAACAAATAAGAAGCGAGAGCAGGTTGGGGGAATAATAAGACAGTTTTACCATGCTCCAAGTAAACACAAGTAAATTCTGGAGAGTACTTTGGGGGTCATACGCATAAAGATGATTGCTTTAAGTCTGGGAAATAGCAGAAGATACAGTATAGGAAAAAGTATATTTCCTATACTAATCCTGTAAATATGGGATAAGAATTATTTCACTAACCTACTTACCATCCAGAAGACTGAAAGACTAAAACTGAAAGCTACTAAAAAAAAAAAAAAAAGAGATTTTGAATGATAATAAACAAGTAAAAAAAAAAAAAAAAGTATTACTTAGCAGGGCATGAAAGTTGGTTAAGAATGGAGTGAAAGCAGCATACAGAGACTAAACAGTTATTCAAATGGCAGAATTTGAAGAAGGAGGTTTAAAAACACCAAAATCACAAAGGAGGAAAGGAGGGAAACTACTATACTTGTATCCCTTATCCCACAGCAGGTAACAACTGATTAATTTACCATCTCAAGAGGTAATGTATATAAAATCTCCTTCTGGTAATTAATTTATATTTGTCTTTATCCCATTAAATTAGTTAACAACTGGAAAATCAGATGTCTATTTCTTCCAAAATTTATGACATACTTCTTAAGAAATAATAACAGAGTGATGGAATCACCTCATTCAGGGGAAAAAATATATATAGGTTTTAAAAATCCATGTGTCCAGAAAACCAAATCCATTTAAAATATGAATTTTGAGAATGCAGTAGATTCCATTTAGAAACAATAAATCTTCATCTCTGCAACATTACATGTTAGAACATAGCATATTTTCAAGGTAAACAAAGAAACACATTTTAAAATTGCTCCTACCCTCCCTCCCTCCTCCAAACCCAGTAAGTATCTACAGGCATATTCTAGAAAGCAAAGCTTCTTCATGCAAGTGTCCACCAGAAACAAGCACCACCACCTATTCCTAAAATAGCTAGTGATGAAAGAGAAGGAAAGTGAGAAAGTTGGAGGTGACTAACACACTGGGTAAGGAGGTGCTCTACAACTACTGGCATGCAGTGGCCCTCAAGCAGGTGAACAGAGGCTAGATTAGAACGCTGAAAAGAGCAGAACGCTCCCAGCAGAAATCCCAACTTCCTGGTTCATTTCAGCAAAAGTTCCCAGTGCCAAAGAATACTACTACCAAAAGGATGAAGGGTTGTTAACAGAGGAAACTCTCAGGAACAAAACAGCATTTATAAATGAGAAGTTCTTCCACAAACAATAAATATATGTATACTAGTTAAAGCCGTACTTGTTCCATTACATAATTTCATATTTAACTACTATTCATACATGTAACAGGATATATTTCATTACTTATAATTCAAATACAGGGCACCTCCAAAACAAAGTTAGTTATTTTATTCTACACTGAAGAAATTTTAGTTGTAATTATATATATTAACGGATAGACAGACTATTTCCAAATTCTATAATCCTAATGTTTGGCTCATGTTAATGACTCATTTATCTATCAAGGAATCTTTCCTGCATTTCTGTGTTTTTCTTGTTTTTTTTCTTCTTCACAGAATACCAACATTACCATTTAAAAAGTGTATCTATCTCCAAGAACAGACAATGATAGTCTGATGGAAATTAGGAAGAATTTTAATTAACTATGTCTTTGACACACTTCAAATAGGTTATAACAGTTAAAAGATAAAATATTTAGCCAGTCAAATAAAGACAATCCTAAAACTTTTCTCCCATAATAAATACACACTAAAGGACATTAGAGAGTCAACTTATACATGGAAATAAAATATGTCCCTCTACTTTATCAAATAAATGTTTTACTTCACATTAGACATAGAGGACCTTTACAACAATTCTAAAATGAAACTCTTTCTTGAATATATCCATAAATACACTCATGTTTTTTAAATTTATACAGAGTCCCAAAAAGGCATATACATTTTAAGAAAGAAAAAAACTGTATTGATATAGTAATACTCAATATATATCAATAACAAAAGATGAATACAAGTCATGTTTGTAATCACAAAGGTCAAACATGACTTAGGTATTAAAATTTCAGTAGAATTTTTTCCTTTCTTAAAATGCGAATGCATTTTTTTGATATCTTCTGTATACAGGGTAGACATAAAATATGTGTGCAATTTAAAATAGTTGTAAATTGGCTCGGCCTGTGGCTCAACGGGCTAAGGCGCCAGCCACGTACACCTGAGCTGGTAGGTTTGAATTCAGCCTGGGAAACAACAATGATGGCTGCAACCAAAAAAAAAAAAATGGCCAGGCGTTGTGGTGGGCGCCTGTAGTCCCAGCTACTTGGGAGGCGGAGGCAGGAGACTTGCTTGAGCCCAGGAATTGGAGGTTGCTGTGAGCTGTGATGTCACAGCACTCTATCCAGGGTGACAGCTCGAGGCTCTGTCTCAAAAAAAAATAAATAAATAAAATAG
>CAUYON010169664.1:0-23511 GCA_963573935.1 Arctocebus calabarensis
CTATATAAAGACATTGATACTCTACATTTAATAAGTTTCACCAGTACCCTGCTAAGATGCACCGTAGGTGTGATCCCACTAATTGCCCTCCCTCCACAATCCTCCCCCCTCCCCTCCCCTCCTTTTCCCCAAGGCTTTTAAATAAAGTGTTCAAGTCTATGTCTGTATGTGTGTTGAGAATTAGTAAAAATATCTGACCTTTGGTTCTTTTTGTTTTGTTTTGTTTATTTCTAGATTTTTTATTGATACGTGATTGTTTTATTTTTTTATTTTTTATTTTTTTAGTTTAACAGAGTTATAAGCTTTATTCTTCATCAAAAACATTCTTTTTTTTATTGAATCATAGCTGTGTACATTAGTTCAATCATGGGGTGCCATTCTTTCCGCATAAGCCTGAGTATTGAGTGATAATAACAAGAATCAAAAGGTATTTTTAATGTAATATGGAATAGGGTTTTATTTTAAAGAGAGGTAGTGAGTTTTTTCTATATTGTGGTTTTTCATTAGCATCTTGTAATGCATTTAATATCTCCAGTTGGAGTTCAGTAACTTAAAAAGGGAAAAATTGCAATCCTAATAGTAAGCACAGGTTGATTGCTTACTTTGTCTTTTATATTAAAAAGAATGTTGCAATTAATGTGTATTAATACCCAGTAAACTATGTTCCTTTTTCATCTAGAACTAAAAAAAGTATTACTTCACATAATACTTTTTTTATGGGAGGCATACACAATTTATTCTGATAAATAAAATAATTCTAAGTGTGCATGTATATGTTTATTATGAAGCCATCTTTCAGAATGCAGCAAATGGAGGGAGAGAGAAGCTGATTGTCTTTTATTGTGGGGCTGACAGAATGTTTATTAATGGCCATGGATTTGAAATAAGCATCTTACTAAATGGAAGTCTTGGGCCAACCTCTGACCCTTTTGTTTTAAAGGTTTGAGAACAGATAATATGAAAGAATACCAGCTTTTTTCCAGATGGCTGCGTGCCTGATGTTCCTTTATATTTAGCTGTCATTCAAATATGAATGCCCAGTGATTATAAGTGTCTCTTTCTCTTTTCTGGACTGAAATGAAACCTTTTATGCATTGTGTGTTAAAACAGATTAACTGTTTGGCTCATCAGTAGGGAAATTAGAACAATAGCTGCCAACTCCGTGGTATAGTCAAAGAACGTCCTTTGGGGCTCAGGGCTAAGGTTCAGACGCAAATGATGTGTCCAAGTGTCAGGGTTGAGAAGGACAGATGAGTTATAAAAATTATTCTTCTGAATTCTAATTTTATAACTGAATCTGGACAAGGATAGTAGTGTTTTTTAGAAGTAAGCAAGATTTAGATAAATTTCTTCAAACTTTTACATACTTTTTGGTTTCCCTCTTTAATAATTTCTTGGAGTAGTGTTGTGCAAGATGAATTAAAAATGTGTTTGTTGATTAATTTGAGCTTACGCTATGTAGATTCTAGTTATCAACAAATCCTTTGTCAGATTTATATCCTGCAAATATGTTTGTATGTAATAATGTGTTTTATCATGAGGAGATAATGTGGAATTACTTTATAACGTTCTCCTAACTTTTAGTGTGCTAAAGTTGCTTTTTAAACCTATGTATATTTCATAAAGTACCCCATAATGGGTAATTTAAATGTCATTTTTCTACTAACAATTTTGTAATCTGCCATGGAAGTAAAGGTGGGCAATTATCATTTAGGCATGGTTGAAATGCAGATCTGCTGGGGGTTTGGGGGAGGGAGAAGCTGGTGACTCCCCAGTGACCTCTGTAGTAGAGGCAAAGTAGGGGAAGGCTGGAGGCCAAGAGTCTGGGAGCACCAACCACAGCCTTTTTAGGAAGCTCAAGTTCTTAGTAAAATGCTGGAGCGACTCACATTCTTAGCAGTGAGTAGTAAGGTGGCCCCTTTTTCCCTGGAAATCTGTGAAATGAGTGAGGTTCGATATACTTATGACCTAAAAGAAGAAAAAGGGCATGTCTGATGCCATTTAAGATTATTTTTTATAACAAAAAGTAATTACTTTGTCTTGTTTATAGAAGAGCACACAGGGAAGCCTACTAGGAAATTCTGTTATTTTATACACCCAAAGATGAACATAAGCTTAAATAAAAGAATTAGGCTGTGTAGAGTAGCATATGCCTGTAATCATATCACTTTGGGACACTGAGGCAGGAGGATTGCTTGAGGCCTGGCATCACAGCAAGATCCGCAAGCACAGCCTGAGCAACACAGCAAGAACCACAAGAACCTGTCTCTACAAAGAAATGGAGAACTTGGTTAGATATGGTGGTGCCTGCCTGCAGTCCTGGTCACATAGGAGGCTGGGCCAGGAAGATCACTGGAGGCCAGGTGTTTGAGGCTGCACTGTCTTATGATTACATCATTGCATTGTAACCCAGTTAAAAAAAGCACAACCCAGTCTCTAAAAAGCACCAAAGAGCAGAACAAACAAACAACAAAAACCCAAATCAATACCCAATTCTAGACTTTTAACTATCTTCATAGAATAATTTTGATGTTTTAAATTTTTGTTTGTATTTTTTAGTGATTTTTGTCTTTTTTTTTAACTAAATCATAGCAGTGTACATTAATGCAAACATGGGGTACAATGTGCTCGTTTCATATACAATCTGAAATATTTTCATCAAACTGGTTAACATAGCCTTCATGGCATTTTCTTTGTTATTGTGTTAAGCTTTATTGATACATAATTTACATACCAAACAATTTAGCCATTTAAAAATGTAAAATTCAATGCCTTTTGTTATACTCAGAGTATTTGCATCTATTTCTATCTCAATTTTAGAATGTCTTTATGTATTATTCCCTAAAGAAACTCCACTCTGCTTAGCTGTTATCCTCTAACCTCAGCCCCCAGCAGCCAGTGGCCTGCTTCTGACTTTCCGTAGAGTTACGTGTTGTGGACATTTCACATAAATGGAACCATGCAATCAATATGTGGCCTTCTGTGATTGGGTTCTTTTACTTGACGTAATATTTTCAAGTTTCAACCATTTTGTAGCGTGTGTCAGGTAGCATGGATCAGTACTTCATTTCCTTTTATGGCTGAACAATCGACTGTATGACTATACTGAATATACTATATTTTGTTTATGTATTCACCTGTTGAGGGACATTTGGGTTGCTTTCACAGTATTTGCACTTTTGTTCTTTTGGTTTTTTCCCCATGGAATGTTTATCTTGTACATGTTGTAGCTTTTGTTAGATTTTAAAAGTTTGAAATGCTCAGGATGTTTTATGTAAGATTATGGTGACTCCTAAAAGAGAACTATGGAGTCACGGGCTGCTATATCAGGTAGTTCGCAAAATCCAGAAACCCCCTGTGGACTGCTGGGATCGAAGCACTTTTAATGTAGGCTGAGGCTCTCCACTGTGGGAGAAATGCTTGTGCTTACAGTAGTGTGTGTGTGTGTGTGTGTGTGTGTTGCAGGGGGTGGGCGTGGAAATGGTGGTAGGTGGGCTGTGCTGTCTTGTAGTCTCCTCCATAGCACTGTATTGTGTCCAGCATGCAGTCAGTGCTCAATAAATGCCTGTTGTCTGAGCCCAGTTGGTGGTGGTGTAATTCCCCACCAGCTAACTGTCTTCAAAAAGACATTTTTTTAATAGTTTGTAAGCTCCCAATTTTCCCAGGACAAATTAATTTCTGTGTCTTAAATTAGACTATTATCTTGGTAATAGTTATAGCCCCATGGTAATTAATAGTTTGTAATATTTCTATTTGAATTTATTTAGTTTTTATAGGTAAATTCTGCATGGAACACAGAGTAATCTAATTTGCCAGAAAACTCGGAAATCAAAAACAATATTGCTTCTGCTCCCGGGCTTGCAGCTGCAGTGCTGGTGCTGGTTCTCAGACGTCCTGCAGCTAAAATATGTCTCCACCGCTGCCTTCTTCTCCCCCTACTCACCATGGCCAACATACCCTACAAAAGAGGAGGGAGTCCCTTAGGGTTTCAGTGTGGAAACAACTGTACTGAAAACTTAGAGTAAGGAGTTCCAAAGTCGTATTTTTGACTATTTCCTTGAATCCTAAATTCTTAGTCATAAATATCAAAATTAATAGTGATTGTGGCATTCTAAGATGGTACACAGTGTTCCCTCAGCACTTGTGTCCTGAAACAAAGGTCCGGAACTGAATAAATGAAAAGGAGTCTAAGATTAAGGAATTGCAGTAAACCAGATAATAGGTAAATGGAATTTGCAAGGTTATCTCCATTGGTACTTGGGGTTGAAGTCAAATGCTAGTGCCAGAAGATTCAGGACTCAGCTCTCAAAGGGCTTTGCTTCGCCCTTTCTCTCAGGACTGAGTCTTCTCGTGCATTTCAGTAAATACACATACAATATCTACCTAAAATGGCATCTACATAGCATGATGAGAAATAGAGAACAAATAGTACTTCTCTGCAGAGAACATCCATTTGCACAATAGCAAAGAATTAAGATGAACCTCACTCCAAGTAGGATGTAAAAGAAATTTAGAGAAGGAGAAAGGTGATCATGTGTGGAGAAATTGCCATATTCAGGAATGTTTTGAGGCCGTATGTAGATTTAAGCCTTATAACCATATGTTGAGGTAGGTATGTTTATCTCCATGTTACAGGTAAGCAAGCAAGGGATAAGTTATTTATTTATTTATTTTAATTTTAATTTCTTTTTTTTTTTTTTTGCAGTTTTTGGCTGGGGTTGGGTTTGAACCCACCACCTCTGGCATATGGGGCCAGTGCCCTACTCCTTTGAGCCACAGGCGCCACCCTATTTTAATTTTTTTTGAGACAGAGTCTTGCTATGTCTCCTTTGGTAGAGTGCCGTGGCATCATGACTCATAGCAACCTCAAACTTTTGGGCTTAAGCAATTCTCTTGCCTCAGCCTCCTGAGTAGCTAGGACTGCAGACACCCACCACAGCACCTGGCTATTTTTTGTTGCAGTTTGGCCGGGGCTGGGCTCGAACCCGCCACTCTCAGTATATGGGGCCAGTGCCCTACCCACTGAGCCACAGGTGCTGCCCATGCTTGGCTATTTTTTGTTGCAGTTGTTGTTGTTTAGCTGGCCCAGGCCGGGGTTGAACCTGCCAGCCTCCATGTATGTGTCTGGTGCTGTAACCACTGTGCTATGGGCACTGAACCAGGATAAGTTATTTTGTCCAAGATCAAACATCTAGCAAGTGATAGAGTCAGTCTCTGCCCAGGTGGTGAAGCTCCAGCATTCCTACTTCAAAATCCCAGTGCTGAATTGTCACCTGCAGTTCATCCCAATCATGCCTTTCCTGTCACCCCTGAGTTCTGTGAATATACTTCCAAAGGGAAAGCAATTTTTTTTTGAATAGCGTGAACATTTATTTATTTATTTATTTTTACAATTGAAAGTGAGATAGTTGGTGGTAGACTTCATGATCAGGCCACACACCGAAGAGATGAAAAATCGAGCTGAGGTTTGGTGAGGGCTTTACGAGGGCGGGCGCTCCAAGAAACGGTGTGTTCCAGGCAGCAGGTGATGGTCCCGGTCTTCTCCATCCTGTTCCTTACTCTGTACCCAGCCTCTTCTCTCAATGCTGGTGAGGTTACTGTCCCCATTTGGAGAATATTGGTGATGGGGAATGAGGACAGTGTTGAAGGAAGTTCCAAAGTCGTGCTTTTATTCAGTTGACATCAATGAAGAAGTTGGGAAGGAAGAAATGAACAGTTTACAGAAGATTACCAAGTATTATTGGCTGTTTATCAAGCAATAAGATATTTCTATATTTTATCCACTTAAAAACATTTTGTGAGGTCTTATCATTGTGGGCCTGAGGAAATGGAGATTCAGAGAGTTAGGTATGTGTGTATGAAGCTACGTGGCTAAAATGAGGGGGCACTTTAAATGTTTTATTTGTTCTTGTTTTGGCTTATGTTTTGTGGTAAACTGAGCCTTGGTCGAAGTTGAGACTTAGAGTTTTATTTTTAAAGGAAATGAGAGAGTGCTGGGTTGTTGGGTTCAATCTGAATTCTCCAGTGAAACAAAGAAATAGGATTTTATTCATTCATTCAGCAAACTTTTTTTTTTTTTTCTTTTGAGCAACTGATTATCTGCAGGTGCTATGCTAGACACTGCGAGCGGGACATGGCTCAGCCATTGTGCAACTTGCTGACTATGGGGTATAAAGACAATTAAGTAACAACAATACAGCACTATAATGAGTCTTGTGATAATTTTTTGATAGAGAATAAGTTTAATAAATACTTACATTTGGAATTATGAAATCATGAGATAAAGGAATATAATATCCTCAGTTATTGTTGTCTAATAGCCACAATTTCTTCCTTTTTTCCTTTGAAACAACTTCTTATTGTGAAAAATTTCAAACTCATACAAATGTAGTTAGAATAGATTATGAATTACCTTTTCCTGAAAAGTATCCATCACCCCGGCCCCTAAATCCACCATTGGTTCATGTGGCTCCATTGGTTTTCTTTCATTCTTTTTTCTATTTTGTTACTGTTTGTTTCTCTTTTTGGAGATACTGTGGGTCTTGGAGCAGGGCCTTCTGTGCAATAAGGGAGCCATATTGAAAATTATCTTCAAGATAGTTCTTTGTATCTGTTTTTATTTGACCAGGGTGGACGCAAAGAATGAATGAATACATGGCCATTTTCTGAGGAGTTTAGCAAAAAGACAATAAATAAAATGATTACCCAATTTCAGAGTTTGAGGATGAATGCTGCTGCTTGTAAAGGGATTTTCTTTGGCTGGTTTTAGAGGACTGTTTGCCTGGTAAAGTATGTAGAGTGTTGGTCAGGGAGGAGAAACACTCAGCAGGTGCAGAAACAAAACCGAAATAAATGTTTCAAGTGAGCTAAACCTAACAAGAAAAATCATTGCAGAGTATTTGCGCTTGTGATCTAAATGTATGTGTAAAGGCAGCAATTTCAGGCTTTTGGAGAATCTCACTGCAGAGTGGGTGTGGGAAATTAACTTGCCTAACTCATTGGCTTGATTTCTGGGCTGTTCATGATCTGTGATGAGGGTACTGTGCTCCATAACACCGTGTAATGCTTCCACAACGCATTCTAGGAATGCAATAATTTTTCTGACATGGCAAGAGCAGACTCAGGTTTTTTTCTGGTAGAGATCTGAACCATTGATGCCTGTAGGATAAATACAGGGTTCTGATGAAAAACTCCTCACTAATAAATATAGCCCATTAGAAATTCTCCAGTGGGTGGCACCGTAGCTCAGTCGGCAGGGTGCCAGCCACATACACCTAGGGTAGCGGGTTCGAACCCGTCCTGGACCAGCTAAAACAATGACAACTGCAACAAAAATACATAGGTGGGCATTATGGCAGGTGCATGTAGTCCCAGCTACTCGGGAGGCTGAGGCAAGAGAATCGCCTAAGCCCAGGAGTTTGAGGATGCTGTGAGCTATGATGCCACAGCACTCTACCAAGGGTGACATAGTGACACTCTGTCTCAAAAAAAAAAAAGTCTCCAGGTATGCACGCTTTGCATTACAGCTAAGAAGTGTCTGCTGAAAGTGCCTTTTTTTTTTCTTTTTCTTACCTGTCCAAGCAAGGTGATGAGAACTACAGGAAACCCACATATAAGTGATGTCAATTTATCCCTAGAGTATGTGAAGAAGGTAGTTGTTTGCATAGGATCATACTGTTAGAGTGTGAATATGCTCTGAAAACTCATTTTGTTTCTGAAACATCTCAGAGAGGCTGGGGAGCAGGTGATACTGACCCTTTCTTACTCTCAAGTAAACAGTCTTGGATGGGCCGGAGCTCAAGTCTCTCTGTGGTTAGCCTGTGTTGCCACTGAGAGTTAGTCTAGCACGTGGTGGGCACCAGGGAACTGAATGAGTGAGTGAGTAGAATCACACCATGTCAGCTTTTCACTGAGTATGCCTTGTAAATGCTTGGTATTATGAGCAGATCTTTGGGAAAGTGTTTTATGGAACGATAAGTTTGAGAAATGTTAGTCTCTTGAGAGTCACTGAAGGTTTAAACAGGTCCTACAGTAAAGAAACCACTTTACCTTTGTTTAATCTAGGGTTTAAAAATAAATGATTGTTGTACCTATCACAGCACATCTATTAATGTACCATAGAATTACTGCTATGGGACGAGCCTTCTAGAATATTTGATATTTGCCAGTTAAGACCACCAAATCATAAGGTCTTGACTTTCTGCTTTTGTCTCACATTTATTTATTTGATTCTCATTTTGAAGCTGTAATTATCATCTCTACTTTGATGACTTGGACTGTACTTTTCCTGTGTTACTGGTTTCCTGGATAGTTCTTTTATTTGTGCATTTAAAAAACATATTTTTTTCTTATAAGAAAAATGCATATTCAAGTTAGAAAATTAGAAAATACAAATATAGGCCATATATTTGTAATATGTATAATCCTACCTGTGTTCCACCTGTCAGAGATAACTATTATTCATTTACATGTTGTGCATACCCTTCAGAACTCAGGCTGTGGAGCTAGACTATCTGGGTCCAAATCCCAGCTATTCATCTTACTGGCTGTACCTTTGGGGCAGGATATTTAGCCCTGCAGCTTCAATGTCCTTATCTGTAATAAAGCAATAATTATAATTCCTATATAATTGGGTTGTTGTGAGGATTAAATTAATATTGTGAAATGCTTAGAACAATACCTGTCATAAGAGCTCATGTAAATAGTACTATGTAAATAGTACATTGTATACATATATCACAGAATTATTTAAGCAGTACTTCTTTGATATTTAGGTTGTTGCACATTTAAAAAAAAATTGTCACAAACACCTGTCCCTCCAATTTTGTCAGTATCCATCAATTATTTCCTTAGGCCAGTTTCTTATACTGACGCTACCGGATCAGTGGATGTGCGTGTTGTTTGAACTTGGTTATGGTTCTTTCTGGAGATCTTGGTAAGGGATCCAGGCAGTGCTGCCTATAGCCACGCTTGTTCTTTTCTGTGGATTTGGAGAGTAAAATATTTTTCCCATTTAAAAGACCTTACTAATAAATTTAATTTCTAGATGATTGGCCAGTTTGAATTCCCCTTTGACTATTGCTATTGATGATTTGAAAGAAAAAAAAAAAACAGACAGTTTTTTTAAAATCTTTTTTGGGAGAATCCTGTGTTAGGGATTTTAATTGACTTGTCATTTGTTGCCAGTATCTCCTACCCTTTCTCTCAATCTCCTTCTCCTAATTCTCCCATTCACTTGATTCCGTGAATCTAGATTTCTCTCCTTTTTTTTTTTTTGTTTTTGTTTTGCCAGTCTAGCTTCTGGTTTAACTTAAGTGAACATTTCTAAGATACCTTCGTAATACTCTATTCATAATATTTAAAACTTCAGAGGTGATATGTGAGCTGGTGAAGGCTGTGTTTAACAAATCTGTCCCCATAGTTCCCTTTTCCCGATCCTTCCCAGCCTCTAATATCCTCTGTTCTACTTTTTACTTGTATGAGATCACCTTCTTTAAGGCTTTTGAGTATGAGTGAGAACATGTGGTGTTTAACTTTCTGTTCCTGGCTTATTTCAGTTAACATAATGTCTTCCAGTATCGTGTTGCTGTGAATAGTGACAAAGTTTCATTCTTTTTTATGGCTGACTAGTATTCCACGGTGAATATAGACTACATTTTAAAATTGATTCATCTGTTGATAGACACTTGGGTTGATTCCGTGTCTTGTCTATTGGGAATAAAGTTGCAGTAAAAATAGGGATGCAGATAGCTCTTAGATTTACTGATTCCCTTTCCTTTAGATGACTTCCCCAATAGAGAGGCTGCTGGATCATATGGCAGTTCTATTTGTAGTTTTGGGGAACCTTGATACTGTTTTTCACAGTGGCTGTACTAGTTTACATTCTTACCAACAGTTTATAAGAGTTCTCTTTTTCTCTACAGCATCCTCTGTATCCACCATCCTGTATCCAGGATGTTATTTTTCTGCCTTTTTGATTGATCATGGCCATGCTTACTGAAGTGAGATGATCTCTGAGCATGGTTTTGATTTGCATTTCCTTGATGATTAGGGATGTTGAGCACTTTCTCATATAGTTTTTTGGCCATTACTTTATCTTCTCTTGAGAAATGTTTTATCAGATTTTTTTTCTCCATTTTTTTCATCAAAAAGTTGTTTTTATGTTGATGTTTGAGTTCCTTGTATATTCTGGGTATTAATCCCCTGTTGGATAACTAATTTGTAAATATTTTCTCCCTGTGTAGGTTATCTTTTCACTCTGTTAATTGTTTTGTTTTGTTTTTTTTGGTGTGCAGAAAGCTTTTTAGTATGACATTATCCCATCTGTTTATTTTTACTTTTGTTGTCTGTGCCTTTGAGGTGTTATTTATAAAATCTTTTCCCAGACCAATGTCTTGAAGTATTTCTCTTACATTTTCTTGTAATAGTTTTATAGATTTAGGTCTTTAACCCATTCAGAATTTGCTTTTGTACTGGATGAGAGATGGGAGTCTAGTTTCATTTTTATGTATATCCAGTTTTCCTAGCACTGTTTATTGAAGGTACTGTCCCTTCTTTCATGAACATTCATGGCATCTTTATTTAAAAAATCATTTGGCTGTGCATGTGTGGATTAATTCCTGGGCTTCATTGGTCCATGTGTCTGTTTTTATGCTAGTACCATGTTATTTTCATCATAGCTTTGTTTTGAAGTCTACTAGTATGATGTTTCCAGCTTTGTTCTTTTTGCTATAGGACAATTTTCAAATGAATTTTATCTGGAGAAGAAATTTTTTTTTTCTATTTCTTTTTCTGTCCTACAACTGAAGCGATAAGGTTTCAGTTTTTAAAAGTAACATTTCATCTATTTTTCATGCTTTTGTGACTTTGACCATTATTCTCTCCAACACTGACCAGCCTCTCTCTCTCATTTATTGACAAAATGAGTTATATGGAATGTGAGACTCATGATCATAAATGATTGCTATTTGTAGAATTACTGAGCTAGATAGTTGAATCTTTCTGGTTGCTTAAAGTAAGATTTCTTTTTTTCATAAATAAGTCTGTTAATGAACTTGAGGTTTTTGTTTGTTAACCCATTTTACAAGAGTGGAGTGGAGAAATTTGTTTCAAGGACTCATTTTTAAGCACATTTCCTGGATATAGACCTTAAGACCTGCATTTTCTAATAAGGGAAGTAAAATATTTGATGCATTGAATCTTCTCATGCATATAACCTCGTTTTCTACTCCATTTATTTGATAATTGTTTCATCATTTCAGATTCAATTTGTAAAAGCAATGAACATTCTTTAATATTTTTCTAATAAGGATTAGTTGGAGAGGTTAATATGGTCAGAAATTTGAAGAAGCCCAGAGTCATCTTAATGAGTGTCAGGTAATTAACCTACATGAATAGATTTAAAAAAAAATCAAACAGGCATACAGATGGGTTTTCTTTTCAAGTTCAAATTTAGAACATCATCTTTGCAGTGGTTAGGTCTCACACATTAGATGGTGATTGCTATATTGTTTTTTAATATATAAAAGGCTTAATTGTGAGACCTTATTAGAATTCCTCATCAAATTTGATTAATTGAAGAATGATTATTCTATGTGATATGAATTTTGAATTCTAACATGTAAATGATGTTTTTTAAGTAAATAGGCTCCCAAAATGAATTTCTTCATGAATCAGGAGAAAAGGCTTTAATATATACATCTCTTATTACAAGAAAAAATCATAATGTAGAACTTAAGCAGTTCATGAACTGCTTAATTTGTGCCTAAGAAACTTGGTGATGGAGATGGTCATGATTATCGTAGGAATACTATTGTTCAAATCTAATAAAAACTTATGCCAGTGGTCACTGTAAGATTAAGAGGCAAGATCTGGAAGTAATTCTGAGTGATTTAAAGGCAAGGCTGCATTTAAATTATTCACACAGATGATGTTTATCATCTTCTTGAGGCATTGTAGAAATTTATGGAAATCTCTCTTTTGTTTTACTCATTAGAGTGGGGGTGGTATCAGCTATTTGTTTTTCTGGACCTGTGAGAGGTGGTGTAAAGTGAGTTGCTGTCCTTTCTTCTATAATCATGACAATTTAAGACATGGAAGACTCGGAGATCATTGGCTGTAGCCTCTCATTGAAGGGAGCTATTTTTGGTCTGGGGTAGATAGTGCCGTCTCGGAACATGAGACCCAGTCCAGATTCCTACCTCAGTGCTGCCACTTGCTGTTTACTCTTTGAGCCTGAATATTCTGTTTTGCTCAGTGGAGCCACAGTCCTCATCATGTGCACAGAATGAATGGCATATTGCTTGTGAAAGCCCTTTGCTAACCTGCTAAATAATACAGATGCGGGTGTTTTATTATTGCTTTCTAGGAGAAGCATTTCCTCTCCTAGTTATGTCTCCTCCGACTTAAATGTATACATTTTGTTTGACCATCTCTTAGTTTTCAATCTTTTAATTCGGTTTCATTTCCACAAACCCTGCACAAAGACTTTTTTAAATAATAGCACAAAGAAATAAGCAGTGAAAATCTGAGTTTGGTGTAATATTCAAGAGAGGCAGAATGTTTTTAATCCTACACACACCATGCCTAATCTGTGGTTAGAAAAATGTCACTTTAGGTTTCTATTTATTTTTACTCTGCAATATGGCCTGTCTTCTTATTTTACTATCACAGACTGCATCACCAACTCTCATTAGTGAGAGTGCCTATTTAAAAAAGAGATCAAATCAACGCTCCTATTGTGTGGAGGGCTCTGTGCTGATGGGCCTGGGTGAGATACAAAGATAAATAACTTAGAGACAACCCTGCTACCTCTTACTCTGGTTAGAAGATGGCTATAAGCGTAAGTCAGGTGTTGACATTCTATGTGTCTCTCAACCACTCATTTGGTCTTTTGGATTTTATAAAATGCATTCTTGGGAGGCAGGCAGATTGTCTGAGCTCAGAAGTTTGAGTCCAGCCTGAACAAGACCAAGCCCCTGTCTGTATAAAAAATAAAAATAACTAGCTGTGCATTGTGGCAGGCACCTATAGTCCCAGTTACTTGGGAGGCTGAGGCAAGAGGATTGCTCGAACCCAGGAGTTTGAGGTTGCTGTGAGCTGTGACGCCATGGCTGTGACTCTCATGACAGAGTGAAACTCTGTCTCAAATAAAAATAAAACTATACATATATATATATATATATATTCTGTTATATATACATGTAAATATATATTCTGTTTCTCTATCCATACTGGGGGATGGATAAGGAGTTATTTTACATCATTTTGTGTTGCCATTTTGACTAACACTATTGTTTCTTTAGCAGATAGTCACCAAGTATTTTGAACCACACTGTAGAACTAGGAGAAGTGAAGTAATCCAACCCTACTTTTAGAAAAACAGTTCACAAGACAGGTATTACTGATGCTAGATGATAGTATTTTCTGAAACTCTAACGAGAGCAAATTTACTTCTCTAAATTATACAGCCTCATGCTCTCTAATTTATCTTTTAAAGTGGTCTGTAAAAGAGCCTTCCTGCTCAGCATAGGAGTGAGGAAAGTGCAGATGGAATAGTCTTTAAGTCTGAAAAATTAAAAATACTGCATCCTTATCACATAACCCGAGGCATCTAATTTAATTTTCTTTTATGCTTTTCTGACTCCGATTTTATTAAATTTGCAGTCTGTCAACCTCTTTGAGAATTTTCTTATTTTTTCTGGATCTGACTTTTTAATAGCACGTTTTGTATTAGACATTGTTTCAGCTGTGGCTGTAATAATTTGTAGGTCGTGATTAATTCACTAGTGTTATTTCAGGAATCCTCATAAAAAGTGTTTTGGTGGTTATTGTTAATCTCTCTACTGGGGCAAGTTAAAGGCTGAGCGGTAAAGTAATCTGCAAAGTCGGTGGGAATTGTTTGGATCTCGAAAGATTATTGGGGACAGATAATGAATACATTGAAAATACACTCTCTTAACTTCAATGCTATCTTTTCTTTAGAGCAGAACGTAGGACATTTTTAAATTGCCTTCATGATCTTTGTTCAGAAATGTAGAATCTTAACGTCTATGAACTACATCCTGATTAAAAATTCCACTTCATAGACTACACCAGATCCACGCCAACCACACAGGAGACTGACAGGGGGCAGAAAAAGAACTTGAACATGCCATGCAAACCCATCAGGACTATTGGAAGGCTGCTTCCTGTTGGTGTGAAAGATCTATATTTTCTGGCTAAATTTCCACTTTTAAGTGAAACTTCACACCTTTCTAGGATAATTCACTTGGGCACAACAAGCAAAGTGATACATCTGGTTCAGTCTGTGTTCTCCTTGGGCAATTTCCTTTCATCTGACCTGTCACTACCTGTCACATACATGTAGTAGGTACTCTTTGCTGAGTGAGTAATAAATATCGATTGAAGTGTTTTGGTCATTTCTATTCACACTCAGCAAGCCAATGACGAGAAGGCTGAGAAGACAGCTACTGAGACAATTACGTTTATCATTCATGACCTCATTTTCTAATCTTTGAATGTTAACGGTGTTCAGAGAGAACGTGTGTCCTACAGGAAATAAAGCAGCATGCTGTCCTATGCCTTTGACCTCCTGAGTGCTTTTTCCCACCACTGAGATTTGGAAAACAGCAAAGGTTTGTTACAAAAGGCTGACGGGTTATTAATATTCTTCAGATTCCATTCTGGAATTCTTTGTATTTGAAAATAAGTTTTCATATTAGCTCAGTAAGGAAAGACAATCTGTGTGGTGTTATTTTAGAACCTAAGCTAAATTACTAAGCTTTTAAAAAATTACATTTTCCCTTTAAATGCTGTTTAATATTCTGTCTTTTGAACAGATATTTTTAAAGCAGAAATAAAAAATCTCCTGAAAGTCATATGCTTTAAATTACTTCCTGAAACACTGAGATTTTAAAAATGTACTTTATATATTAAAAATATGTTGGACCAAAATGATATACAAGTCATTTCAGATTTGTTGTTGGTCTCGTTGAAAAAGTACTATTTCTTTCAGATCTGTTTTACCCAAGTGGTGCCTGGGGATTATCTCTACAGTTTTAAGTAATCAAACTAAAACAATTTTTTAAAAATCTTTTTAAGGCAGGCTTTATTTATACCTTCTTTGCCCATAAAGTCATAAAATATGACTGGTTAATGAGGCCAGTGGCTCGCAAACCTGGCTGTGTATTAGAAGCACCTGGGCACTTCTTCCAGCAATTGGGGCCTGGGGTGGGGCTGAGGACTTTGGCAACTTCTAAAAGTTCCCCAGGTGATTTGGATGGCAGCCAGGGTATAAAAAACTGGAGAGAGCAGGAGACCAGGAACAGTCTGATTTTCCTGCTTATCACTCACTCTGTGGTGAGCCAGCCCTTTTGGGTTCCATTTATGTTGTGTAGATGGTTTATAACTTTGCAAATGACAGTACTCCTCAAATCTTGACATGGGTAAGAAGCAGATAGGGTCGTGAGACTTGCTGGAAATGCTGTTCTCGGGCTCATACGTGCAGATTCTCATTCATTCCAGGTGAAGTAAAGGGCTGGGTGGCCTGAGTGATTGATGTAGTTGGTTGGTCGTCAGAGTTCCTTTAATAACTACTGTGTTTCAGTTATCTACTCCAGCATAGTAAACTATCTTAAAACTCTTGGCCCAGGGTGTGTACTTTATTGTTTGTCTTGGGCTGGTGAGTAAGGACTTTGACACAATTGGGATGACGTATTCTTCTGTCCAATGCCGTGTCAGTTTGGCTGCTGGCTGATCTGGAAGGTCTAAGATGGCTTAATTCATTTGCCTGGCACCCCTTTAGGGATGGCTGGGAGACCAGCCTGGCTGAGGCCTTTTCTGTGAGGTCCTAGGGCTTTTGACAGAGCCTCTTAGCAAGGTGTTTGTACTACTTACAAAGTCACTCAGGGCTCCTTGGAGACAGGTGGAGCTTCAAGGCTTCTTGTGGCCTAGTGTCAGAAGCCCCAGGGCATCGTTTCTGCCACAATCTATTGGTCAAGCAAGTCTGGTCGAAAGCCTTATTTCAAGGAGAGAGTAATTAGATTGCAAAGAGTTTGTAGCCATTCTTCACTACCACTCGCTAATTGGCAGAAAACACACTGCTGTGACTATATCACAGATTTCTGGAGTAATTCAGATGTATTAGTTACTATCACAATATATGGACTCCTTATCTTTCACCCGATTAGCGTTAGTGGTTTCTAAAAGGTATATCTACCTAGGCACCAGTGTCTTTTATTCCTTCATCCATTTACATATGATGTTGACTGTGGAACTCTCCTAAAGTACAAATGGATTTCGTCCTCTATTACAGAAGACTAGGTAGTCTGAAGTTCTGCTGGTGGAAGTACAGGGCAGTGGTTAGTATCACAGCTCTAGAGTGGGACTGTCTGGCTTCAAGTCTTTTTTGCTACTTGTGTGTGATCTAGGGCAATGTACTCTATCTGTACCTGGTTTTGTCATCTGTAAAATGGGTATTATAATAGTTTCTACCTCATTGGGCTATGAGAATTAGAGGAAAAATATATAATGTGCTTAGATTATGTTTTTGGTCTGTTAAAGTTTTATGGCATAGCATTCGAGGCCTGTCACGAGCCCTGTTGCTCCCTGTATTCCCAACCTCGTTTCTTATAGGTTCCTGTAATCTATGCTCTAGCCTCACTCAACTGTTTCCTATTCCAGGGTCCTCAAACTATGGCCTGCGGGCCGCATGCGTTAGTGTGAATTGTATTTGTTCCCGTTTTGTTTTTTACTTCAAAATAAGATACGTGCAGTGTGCATAGGAATTTGTTCATAGTTTTTTTTTTTTTTAAACTATAGTTCGGCCCTCCAATGGTCTGAGGGACAGTGAATTGGCCCCCTGTTTAAAAAGTTTGAGGATGCCTGGTATTATACTGTCTGCAAGGTTTTTGTCTTTTACTCATGCTGTTGCCTCTCTTTGGAAAGTAGAGTTCTCTCCCCTTCTCCTTTACCTAGTGATATCAGCACATACTGCTTCAGAGGGCTTTCAAAGATAGAAACTCGAGTTTTACACATCACTGCACTGTTATATATAGTCATGGTTTCTCTCTCCACTTAAATACTTCTTGAGGGCAAGACCTGGGTATGATTCTTGGGTTTGTGTTGTCCACACAAGTAGCACAGCGCACAGTGCCTTAGATGTTGGTGTTTAAAATTAGTTGTAGTGTGAGTCAGGGAAGATTATGGTGCAGTAATAATCTGAAAACCTCGGTGGCTTAAAGTAACAGTTTATTTCTCAGTCCTGTTTGAGCCTATGAGTCAATGATGAAAACCTACTCGTTGCTTCATCACAGCCCCAGGCTGAAGGAGTCTTCATCTTAAACATCTTCACACAAGTTTCCATGATTTCAGAAGCAGAGAAAAGAGAAGAAGGAATACACTAGCTGTTAGAGCTTCTGCACAGAAAAGACCCATGTTACTTCTCACATTTCGTTGGCCACTTACAAGGTCATACTTAAGTTCAAGTAGGTAGAAAAATGTGACTTTGCCATATGCTCAGAAAAAGAGAATCAACCACTTATGAACATGCTCCAACAGGTGCCATAGATGACTCAATGGTCCCATTACCTATTCCTATACGATGCTTCCAGCTGGTATGTTCAGACTGCCATAAAGGTTTCAACTGTGTGCACCTTGTTATGGCATAGCATTCACTTCACTTGAGACTATGGAGAATCCTTTGTATTGCATTTGGAGGCTGTTCTACCTAAGGAAGGGGAAACAAAATTATGCAGTAATAGTTACATTTACCTGTATGGTTTTTCTTAGGAATACTAAAGTGACTAGGTGCAGTGGCTACTCCTATAGTCCTAGCGCTCTGAGAGGTTGAGGCAGGTGGATTGCTTGAACTCAGGAGTTCAAGATTAGCCTGATCAGAAGCAAGACCGTGTCTCTACTAAAAAATAGAAAATAACTAGCCAGGTGCCTATAGTCCCAGCTGTTTGGGTGGCTGAGGCAGGAGGATCCCTCAAATCCAGGAGTTTGAGATTACTGTGAGTTATGATGCCATAGCACTCTAGACAGGGTGACAGAGTCTGTCTCAAAAAAAACCCCAAAGAATATTAAATCCTTGAACATTCCCTCATCTTTTCATGCATTTCCCTTTAAAGAAAGACAATGCTTTCATCCCTCTCCGTTCCAGTTTGGTTCTTGCTTTGAAGTAAAAACTGGTTGGTGAGCAGGACACGAGTTGTTAATACTGCAGCATCCCAGAACTGCTACTAAGTGACTCAAGATCGAGTCCTTGGCATGGCCACTACATTTCTGGGTTTTGCCAAATTGAACGTGTTTGATAATTTAAAGTGATGATGATCGTAGCACATTGGAAAGAAATTCTACGAGCATGTGGTAATGTTCAGTTTCTCAAGGTGAAAGGTACTAACTAAAGGAAATTTAGGGGCAGACTACCGTATGTATGAAAAATTAGATTCATTTAACTAAAGAACTGGGAAGATTTTTGTTTTATAGTGTAACCTTTGTGAAGGCTCACCAAAGAACTTTGCTTTAAGGAGTTCTAAGAAATATAAATGTCCAGGGAAGGGACATAGACACAGGCTGGTATGGGAAGAGCTTATTACAAATGGGAAATAATTGACTGAATATGTCGGCAGAGTAGGGTTGGCTTTTTTTTTTTTCTTTTGTTTTTTTAATTTAGGTTGCCAACATGTTTGTAACTGGGCCTCATAAGGAAGGACTGGAAAGCAGAACATGTGTATCTACTTGTCATTTTGTAAATGGACAGATACACAGAGATTAAGAAAGGGCAGACAAATCTTTAAAAATAAGTAAAATTGGCTATACGATGGTAGCAAAGGATTTGAAAACCAAAAGAATAAAGGCTGTGGAGGTGGCCTACTAGTGAAGGTATCCAGCTGCTCTAACTCCCCAGAGACTGGAGTGGAGAGTAGAGACTCTCATTCCTGTACGAAACCTGTTGTAGGACTTCCTGCGAGCGGGATTAACTCTGTTCCTTAGGAGTGTTAGAGTGGCTGGTCTAGGTGACTGGAAGAGTGAACATGTCAATGTACATTGTGCTTCTGTTAAAGCTCTGGCATTGGTGAAGGTCTTGGGCATTTAGGAACCCTCTGTCTAGAAGGATGTACTGTGTGTACCATGTCGTGCTTAACTTCAAGTGTTTCATGGGACCCTCCATTTTGGGTCCTGGCAGAACAAGTGAGGGACAGCTTGTGGAATGTTTTGTATCCCCAGTAGTTAGCTACTTCATAAATGTCTGTGATGATAAAGAGTGGATGTGTTGGTGGTTTTAGACAGGCAATAAGGGGGATTTGTTTGTTTTTAATTTTAGGCATTTTAAACGGCACATGCTTGTAGATTTTAAAATATTTGCTTTAACACAGCACTAAATATTGTTAGGGGCAAGGAAAGTTTATAGCAAAGCACATTTGCTTGGGAAGAAGGTTTCCATGGCTCTCCAGTAGCTGTTATATGTTTATATCCTCCCAAACTTTCACTCTGGCTTTTTTCCCAGGAAAGAAATATCTACCCTTTCCCATTCTTCTACCCCTAGTGTGTGTGGGCGGCTGTGCATCTCCATGGGGAGGGCACTGGGAATAAAGCTGTGCAGAATGCTCCTTTGCTCCCAGAATCACAAGCCAAATGGAATTGTTCTGAATTGGCTGGGTCTTACTTTCTCAGGATTATGCTTGGAAAGAGACAAGATCAGGGCGTGATGTGTCCTGAAAGCAGAAAGTCTTTATTAGTACAAATAAATCAATTGATTGACTCGGTGGATTTTGGGAGTGCTGGTAACATTTATTGTGTAGGGATCTCAACTACCCAGGAAATATTCAGAATACTCAGTAACTCGTGATGGCCTGCCTTTGGCAACATCTGCCTTCTCCTCCTCCTCTCCCCCACAAATGCATACAGTACTCAATGATGAGTGGTGGTGGGGAAGGTGAAGGGGTTCCGTTTTTCAGGTTTCTCAGAGCAATAGAAGAATGGTTCCAAAGTGGTGTACTGTAGGTGGGAGAGAAGCCTGAAACGTGCTGTTAAATGCAACGATAGGACCATCCACATCTACAGTGGCTGGCTTTGTCTCTATAGATCAGCAGTCCCCAACATTTTTGGCACCAGGGACACTGGTTTCATGGAAGACAGTTTTTCCACAAACTCGGGTGGTGGGTAGGGGAGTTGATTTCAGATGATTCAAGCCCATTACGTTTATTGTGTGCTTTATTTCTTTCATTGTTAGTTACACGGTAGTATATAAGGGAACACCGCATAATGCAGAACCAGTGGGAGCTGGAGCTGTTTTCCTGCAACTCGAAGGTCCCATCTGGGGGTGATGGGAGGTAGTAGGGGATGAAGCTTCGCTTGCCTACTGCTCACTTCCTACTGTTTGGCCCCGTTCCTAACACGGTCTGGTACTAACAAGGCCGGGGGTTGGAGAGCAGAGCTCTATATCCAATAGCAAGCTACGGCTGTTCAGGTAATACCCTGCTATATCGCTCTGAAGTTACACCTCTTTTAAGATGTGCTGGTTGAAAGTTATAACTTTACTCAGGCTTTTGTTTCTTAAGTTAAGACAGAATGTTTTTAAGGTATTTTCTTACATGTTATGGTTGTTGAGGTAATACCCTGCTACATTGCTCTGAAGTTACACCTCTTTCAAGGTGTGCTGGTTGAAAGTTATAACTTTACTCAGGCTTTTGTTTCTTAAGTTAAGATAGAATATTTTTAAGGTATTTTCTTCCCCCAGAGGCAAGGGAAGCCTTTTCAGTGGACTTTTAGATCAATTTGGTATGTTTTGATTTTTAAAATTAAATCTTTGAGAGCATCAAGTTAAAGCATAATATATTATAGCATCATTAAAACAAGAATCCCCCAATACCATGCTTAGATGTTTTATAGTTGGAAAATGGCATCTAGGAAAGAAGGATTAAAGTTCCATATTACAAAAGGATCATCAATCTGAGTTTTTTAGTTTAATGTGGAAAATATTAACAGTGATTTTGTTAAGTTGTTTATGAGCATAGCTGTGGCTTCTTGTTCCCTTGTCCTTTGTAGAACCACTCTGATACATTATTAGCCTACTTCTTGACGGGTTCTTCCCTCTCTGGATAGAAGGAAATACATCATCTACTCACCCCTAAGCATTCCAACAACAATACATAGCCTGTTGGTCCAATCGATGTTACTACTGTTCAACAATCTTAAGTATTATTTGCATAGCAATATTTCTATCATGTTCATCTGATGCATGTTTGTAAAAATTCCCTGAGAGTTTTGAAGACCTCAAAGACATTTTTCAGTTCACAGTGGAAATGGTTGTTCCAAGACTGCGTTTTCTGCTTTTCAAAACCACGTCCCTGTTACCATGCCTCTAGCTGGAGTCAGAGGGGAGGGGAGCTCCCTTTTGGCAGAGTAATTCTATAACCAGGGCATGGAAGCCTTCAGAGCTTTCTGATTCATACTTTGATGTTTTGTAAACACAAAACAATATTCTTATTCTGGTTCCAACCCTGTTAGGGGAGTGGTTAACTCAGCATAAGTCCAAATATAGCTGAGATGAAAGGAAATCGGTTGAGGAGACTTTACTTCTGGGTCCAGGTGAGAACCAGCTAGTGTCATTCTGAATGTGCTACAGAAGAAGAAATCCTTGCAGCCCTCTTAGTGTACCCATTTAGAAAATTCCTATTAAAGTTTGCTATATAGTTAAAGCTGGCCATTTGAACCCTGTCTGAGAATGCAGGGAACTCTTGTCATGAGTAACGCTGAGGAGGGCACCTTTTATCTTGCTGTCGATCCTGATGTGACCTTCTGTTCTGTCACTTTAGTTAGAATGTGACTTTGGAAGGCAGAGGTCATTTGGAGATTGTCTTGTGGCATGTAAATAAAACTATTATCAAGTCTTTGTTTTAAAGTTACACTTCCTCTCTCCTTCTTCCTCTTCTTCGTTATAAGGTTTCCACCTTGCAGGCTTTTAGCATGAATAGGATTCCATTATGTTTCACAACCATACCATAAAATGAAGAAAATATAAAAGCACTCCTATATTCTTAACATTCTTGCTGTGTTAGGTTATACATTATATAGGAAAAAGGAGGCAATTAAAAATATGCTGTATCTGCTTATTTTAATGCCATTTGCATACATCACCTAATATATATAAAAGCTGTTCAGGGATATAAGAAAAGATATATAAAGGCCAGCTTGCCAGATAGAACAAAAATGAATGGATCTTTGAAAGTTATGAGTCTGTTCAAGCCTATCATCTTTTAAAACTAGAGTCTTAGGCACATGACTACAGAGTTAGGTAAGTGAAATAAAGATCTGTTGCATTTTAGACAATGAGGATTTTCTTCACATCTCTAAATGTTTGTGATGTTTTTGATTATTCTTGAAATAAGAGATCTTCTTGGTCTATCTCCTATTATTTATAGGAGTATGTGCAGAGAAATATACAGTATTTGATAATGAAATGTGTGATACTCAATGTTGTAGAGAGCTGGGCTGGCTCTGTCCAGCGGTGGCTGGTGATTACCTAGACAGAATGCAACTGCCCAGTGCCGGATTTTGTTTTTACAAGAGAGAGCACAAATCTGCTTTCTTCTGTGGTCAGACCTGATCTTTAAACAATGAGAGAAAAAAACCAAACTCTCTCTATAATCCAAACAATATAGGTTTCCAGGCTAGATCAGCCCGAGGTCTCCAGTTTGTAATCCCTGGCAAACCAGTATGTTTGATTTAAAACAAAAAAGAAACCCAAAAATGGGCAGGAAATTTATTCACGCAATTTACAAATTTATTCGATCATCTTAGCTTTTCATAGATTGGTTTGCTTTGTCAATAAAAAATTTATAACCTCCACATTTCTTTGCATTGATCTGTGTATCTGGTAAATGTGTATCATTTGTCAAGTTAAATATGTATTCTCCTTTTTGTTATATATAGCATTTTAAATTTAATTTTAAACTCATTGAAATAAGGCTCTTAAAATTCTATGTATTTTTTTCCTTCTGGGTAGATGCCCAGTAATAGGATTGCAGGATCAAAGGAGAGGTCTAATTTGAGTTCTTTGAGAGGACATTTGCACTAGATGGTTTATCACAGATCGATTTACAATTGCCACATTGTGGAAGCAGTCTAAATGCCCACCAATCCAGGAATGGATTAACAAGCTGTGGTATGTGTACATCATGGAATTCATCATGGAATTCTATTCAGCCAGTAAAAAAGATGGAGGCTTTACATCGTTTGTATTAACCTGGATGGAATTGAAACACATTCCTCTTAGTAAAGCCTTGCAAGAATGGAGAAGCAAGAATCCAGTGTACTCAGTTCTGATATGAGGACAATTGTTGTCCTAGTACATGGGGTAGGAGAATGGGGAAGTGGAGAGAGGGAAGGAGGGAAGAAGTTGGGGTCATGCCACAAATGGATTAATTAATTGTGGTACATGTATACCATGGACTACTATGCAGCCTTAAAGAAAGATGGAGACTTTACCTCTTTTGTGTTTACATG
>CAUYON010169665.1:0-15318 GCA_963573935.1 Arctocebus calabarensis
TATATAGTGATCAAGAAAATGCCATGAAGGCTATCTGTAACAGTACGATAAAAATATTTCTGAATGTATATGAAGCACATTGTGCCCTATGATTGCACCAATGTACACAATTATGATTCAATAAAATTATTAAAAAAAAATAGGCTGACTAGAACTTCATGTTCCCAACCCTGTGGAGACTGAGGGCAAAACAGATGGGACTGAATTGCCTTGGCAACTAAATAGTGGATTCCAGTCCCCATCTTTTAAAGCCCGTGGTCCAGGCAATATATTGCAATATTTTTTTTCCTTTTTTTTTTTTTTTCAATTTTCTCCCTAGTTTTTTTTTGTTTTTAAGTTTGTTTTGTTTTTGTTTTTTTAACTTTTCATTGTTAATTTCTTCACTATTAACAGGTTCATTTTTGCTACAGATTTTCTGTTCCCTTTATTATTTTCTTCTAATTTTTCTCCTTAGGTTTTTTTTCCCCCTTGTTTGTTATTGTTTTGTTTTGTTTTTATTTTTCCATTTTTACTTTCTTCAATAATAAGGGCTCCATTTTTGTTATGGTTTTTCTACCCTTTTTATTCCTTATTTTCTTTCTATTTCTCTCCTTCTCTCTCTCTTTTTGTGAAGATTTTTCTACTTTTCTTATCTTTCCCATATAAATTTCCCAATTTATATGGGAAACTATGATATACTATTGTGTAATTACATCTCACACAATTTTACTATTGACTTTCTTTATACACTTTTATTTTTTTATATTTTTTCCTAATCTGTTTAATTCTTTGTCAATCTGTATTCCATTTACATGACAGAGCCTCACTCCCAGGCCTTGGCTGGGGTGCACAGCACTGCTCTGGCTCAAGGAGATTTTGATCATCTGGTCTAGGTTGTCCTTCTAGCTATGGAATTTGGAAAAACACTTGGCAGGTCTCCACTGCAACATACTGCTGAGATTTTTTTCTCTATTTTGTGAAGGTGAGGTCTTCTTTTTCCTTAGGCTGGTAAGGAGATCCTTGCCTCAAGAGACTCACCAATCCCAACTTCCCAGATCCTCTTGCCTTCTGGTATTTCCTGTTGTCAGAATTTTATTGTTGCTTCCTCTTTATGAATGTTTTCTTTTTGTTCTTCTTGTTTGCTTCCTTTCCCCAATTCCTTCCTCTTTGCCTCACAATCCTCTTGCCTTAGCCTCCCAAGTAGTTGGAACTATAAGTGTCTGGGGTACCTGTAGTCCTAGCTACTCAGAAGGCTGAGGCAACAGGATTGCTTAAGTCCAGGAGTTTTAGGTTGCTGTAAGCACAATTCCAGAGGCCAGGAATTGTGGCTGTGGGTCAAAGCACTTTGGTGAACAACTCTCTCTTCCTCTTCTTATTCTCTTCTTTTTGTCAACTTTTCCTTTTATACTCCCTTTTTATTTTCTCTTTTTCATTCCTTTTCTCCCTTCTCACTCTTCACTCTTCTCTTCATTTTGGCCCTATAGCAAAAGGACACTTTAATACTTAAGCATAGACACAAGGTAACATAAAGAGAAGGAAGAAGTGAAAAGGAAAAGTAGGGGAAGGAAGTGAACAGGAAGAAAACATTCATAAAGAGGAAGAAACAGAAAAATCCTGCAACAAGAAAAACCAGAATACAGCAACCCACCAAGGGATCATGAGATAGCTACCACAAAGGATTCCACCTATAAAGAAACAAGGGAAATGATGGAAAGGCAGTTTAAAATGTGGATGATAAAAACAATGAAGGAAATTACTGAGAAAGTGGAAAATAGCCAAAAGGAAATAAAAAAACAGAACCAAAAAGGGATGAAAAATATGAAGAATATAAAAAGGATATAGCAGAGATTAAGAAACTGAAGGAGTCAATCATGGAACTCAAAGGACTGCGTTTAGAACCTTCCTAAAGGTTCTAAACTAAATACCATGAGGGTTCCTAGAAGGTGGTACTCATGGACAGGGCATGAATGCTCTACACCCCTATACACATACCTAATTCTATCTATCTCTTCATCTGGCTGTTCATCTTGAGAGCTAAAAATGAAATTCTAAGCCCCCCAGCCAACTGAACAGACCCCCTCTTGGTCAAGAGGACCCCAGAGAAACCTTTAAAACTGAGTTCCTGGTCATGATAGGATGAGAAATCTGACACACCTCATTGTGTGCCCTCTGTTTTACAGTTTAAACACAACTGACCAGCATTAATATTAAAATAGAGATCATAAGACTGACAGAATGGACATTTTGTGGTAATAAGATACCAAACATAAACAGGAACTAAAGCCATGTCAAGCAAAATTTAAGTCATGAACCCCTACATTTAAAGAATAAACTAGATTCTTACTGCCAAAAGGTTTTTCTTCTCTAGTTGATAAATAAACACTGGCCTCAAGATAAGCAATATTCTAACTGACACCCATCACCTCTTTTCCCCAAGCCATAATCCAGCTTTGATTAGAATAGACCTATTTCAGTAACTTTCTTCTGATAAGATAACATGGACCATGGACTGGTTCTTGCCAGTTTTACAGGCTGCATATTTGAAAGCCTTTGTGTCCCCACTTCAGCTTTTGATGTAGTGCCTAATTTCAGAGCTTCAATGTTATCTCCCCACCCCAAAGTGAACACACATGTTCACTTATTAATCATTTCTGGGACCTCCTCCTTCATGACTATTCAAAACTTCTCTAATCCTGCTGAATATGTATACTTGGCTACCCTGTTCAGATTAAAGCCCTGTCTTAACTCCTCCCTCCAAGGGCTTCTTTTCAGTTTTCAGCCAGGAGCTGCATTTGCTGCCTTCAACTTGTAATATCCTTCTTAAGAAATAAAACACTCCCTTCTAAATTTATAAATTATTATTTTTAATAATCTGTATCCTTTGTAAAAGCCTTTATAATAAACTGGTAATGTCAGTAGAGTGATTTCCTGAGTTCTGTGAGCTGCTATAGCAAATTAATCAAACTCAAAGGATGGGGTTATGGAATCCTAGTTTATACCTCATCAGTCAGAAGTATAGGTGAAGACCTACACTTATAATTAGCATCTGAAGCAGGGGCAGTCTTATGGAACTGAGACCTCACCCTGTGGAAACTGGTGCTTTCTCAAAGTAGATAGTGTCATAATTGAATTAGAGGGCACCCAGCTAGTGTTCACCCAGAGCTGATTGCCTGGTTGCTGGTGGGGAGAAATCCCACACATCTTGGTGACCAGAGATTAAGTAGTCTCCATAGAGTTACAGTAGGAAAAAAATACTAAAAAATATTTACAACATCTCCCTGCTCCTAATTCTCATTGTCTCCTCTTATTTTAGTATTTGTCACTTTTTAATTTTATTTATTTTTAAGTTTTGATTTCTGTCACTCTCATTGCTGTCAGCGTTGCCTATCTGTGAATTCCTTCATAATCTAGTTCTTGGTTCCTACAGAAGACTCCTTCCTAGTTTTATAAACTTTATTCCTTTATTATGGAATTAAACCTGTTACTAAAATGCTTTTTAACATATACTTTAAAAGTGTTTGTTTTTCCTTCCATTTTCTAGAGTCTCATCTCACCTTTTTCTTAGCCCTGCTCTTGGAAATCTTTTCTACTGTAATTATTCCTCCTATGGCTCCTGGAAACAACACATAAGACCTAGATCTTCTTTCTTTAAGTATTGCCATGCTGCCTCCATTTTATGTAAGTTCAGCTGGGTTTGTGAATAATAAAAATGTCCTCAAATTTGTTCTCCTTGTACTACTATTTCTATTTTCCACAGTTTCTGTCCACTTCTTTTTCTATTTTCTATAAGTTATTAGTGGCAAGATTGTTTAAAATGGATATTTCTAAAAGTTCAAAAGAGTTACACGGTTAAAGTTAACCCTGAATTTTTAAAATTTTGCTCTACAGACTATAAAAAAAAGTTTCTTGAAACATACAATGTTCTGAAAACTTCTATATAAGCAATGTTTTCCTAATGTCTATGAGCAAATATGGCTTTCATATCCAGAATGTTTCAAGCAAAGGCCTTGCTTGTTTCAGTAAATTTTTCTACATTTTGAGCTAAGTTGGTTTCTGTTTTATTACCCAGATAATAAAAGATCTCTTTTTTTATTGAAATATTTTACCCTCTAAGACATTTGGTTGGATATATTTGGTCCCATGATGCTTTATTTAAAGTCCACAAAATGTCTAGATTCCTAAGAAAAGGATAAAGAATAGGGGTCTCATTGATACCCAGAAATCAAGTCCTGCAACTAATCATGAGGTGATATCTGTTCCTGTGCACAAATGTACTCATGCAATGTATTCTAGCCTCCAGTTTTCTCAAACACTCAGCAGTCTCTGCCATGTGAGGTCCGACAGATGGCAGAGACTAAAGACATCCGCATCAAGTTGCTCTAGCACTGCTGCTTCCTTGATTCTAAGGACAGTGAGAAAATGTATGGAAGGCCTGGGAAATTTTATACTTGGTACCTCTTAAAAGCTTCTTGTGAAATGATAAAAAAGGAAAAAAATAAAATCTGAACCCAGTATTCTGAAATGGTACAAACAAATAAAAATAATAATAAACAGGATGATACAGCAAACAAATGAGTAGGGAAAAACTCTTTCTTCTACAAAAAAGGCCAGAGATGATGGAGAAATATCACAAAACATGGCACCTCTAACAGGTTTCCTCTGAAGCCTACAAAGTCTAAAAATTGTTCATTCACAATATCTAACCTACCATAAACTTTATAATTAAATTAAAATATGTGAATCTATGCTCTATTTTTCCAGCCAATAAATTTATTATAAATCTAATTTCAGTTGTTTCAGTATTTTTTTATGAACTATTAAGGCTAAACGTATTTGTACATTATTGCCTAAAACTAAATGATTACAAAGTCTATACCCTTAAAAGAATCCTATGCCTGCAAGACATAGATTAAAAGTGATGAATGAACCTCTTAGTCAAGTATTATCATTTACTACAATTGAATTACTTAAAAAATTTGGCCCAGTGATTTACCATTATTAAAAGTATACAGAACAGTACAAGTAAAACATGCCAGGAAAACAGCATCATTGACCTTTAAAAATTCACAGTTTAATTACTTAACCAATCCAATTTATAATCAACAATGAAGAACAGCTTTTCAGTGTAAGATTCAAATATATGCTATACATACTATATTTGGAACTCTTCAATCTATTGTCTATCAAGATTCATAAAATATATCCCATTGCTGTACATTTTAACATTGAATGATATTTATAACTAATTATTAAAGATTTTCTCAAAATAACCTATTTGGGGAATTAACAGATTACTATATTTTTGCCATTGTTTATTCAAAATGAGAAAAGTAATTTCCATTTAATGTAGTTTCAATTTTGAATAACTTTTTTTCAATTACCTGAAGAAAATTATTCATACCGGAAAATCATAGAATATAAAACAATGTAACTTGGGAGCAAGATGGTAAACTAGAAGGATTGTTTGACCAAGCTCTCCTAGTACAAGTGGGAAAGGGGAGAAAGCCAACTGTACCTGGCACGGACACCTTACCTGGAGGTGTGGCTCAGGGTACACAATGAGGTGATTATATACTGAACCAGAATGGCCAAGATCTAACACAATAGGCAAGTTTTTGAAAGCCTGCAGGAGCGACTGGCTCCACTGTGGAGGTCTGGGACGGGAGGAAGCTTTTTCATAGTTTCTGGTTGTCAGGGACAGCTGAGCATTGAGTGGAAAGTTGCAAGACTGGGCACACCCAAACAGTGTATAGCAACCAGGTTTGAGTGCTGGTTGGAGCAGATTTGCCATCAGTTTCACAGCAGTTGAGACAGCCATACTTGGAAGGTCTCTGCAGCCAAGAGGCAACTGTAGGAAGGTTGGGAGACAGTCAAGAGAGTGGACCTCCTACAGGGACATAGCCTTTTTAGTTCCGCCCACTGAGATGAGACCTCCACTCATGTTAGACTCAGGGACTCCCACACCCCATGGGATCTGTCATCAGGGGGCACAGTGAGACCTGCCTATGAAGGATTCTGGAGAGCATTAAGATCCTAACCCAGCAAGGTCCCAATGCTGAGGAAATAATCAGGCTACCATGGACAATTCAGTTGGGAAAAAGGTCTATGCCTAGGAACTAGAGAGAGGGTATCAGCCGTGTTGTCCACCCCCATAAAACCACCATGTCACCTGGTGTCCTGGAAGTATAATGCAACACAAATATATTTCTATTAAAGTCCAAGCTTCTGCTAAATGCTTTTACATATTAATATAGATGTGTGTGTGTGTATATATACATATAGTTTTTTTCCTTTTTTTGTTTTTATTCTTTTTGTTGTTAGTATTTTTCCTTTTTTCTCTTCTTCCATTCATTGCTGAGATTGCTTATTTTTGCTTATTAGAGCTTTTTGTTATTTTGTTTTGATGTGTTTTGTTTCTTGTTAATTTATAAAGGGTATCCAAATTGGGGCAAAGAAGTCAAACTCTCTCTCTTTGCCAATAATATGATCTTATACTTAGAGAACCCCAAAGATTCAACCCCAAGATTCCTGGAAATGATCAAAAAATATAGTAATATCCCAGGATATAAAAACAATGTCCACAAATCAGTAGCCTTTGTATATGACAATAACAGCCAAGATGAGAAGCTAATCAATGACATAATTCCCTTCACAGTAGCTTCAAAGAAAATGAAATACCTAGGAAGAGACCGAACAAAAGAGGCAAAGGATCTCTATAAAGAAAATTATGAAACCCTAAAAAAAGAAATAGCAGGAGATATTAACAAATGGAAGAACATACCATCCTCATGGCTGGGAAGAATCAACATTGTTAAAATGTCTATACTTCCCAAAGCAATGTACAGATTCAGTGCCATCTCCCAGTGAAATACCAACATCATACTTTCCAGATTTAGAAAAAATAATTCTTTGTTTTGTATGGAACCAGAAAAAAAAAAACCCTTATAGCTAAGGAAAATTCTTAGTAATAGAAACAAAGCTGGAGGCATCAGCCTACCAGACTTTAGGCTGTATTATAGATCCATAATGATCAAAACATTGATATTGGCACAAAAATAGACACATAGACATCTGGAATAAAATAGAAAACTATGAGATGAAACTAATACCTTATAACCACCTAATCTTTGATAAACCAAATAAGAACATTCCTTAGGGAAAAAATTCCAATTCAACAAATGCTGCTGAAAGAACTAGATAATTGGGGCATGTACAAGACTGAAACTAGACCCACACATTTCTCCACTCACTAAAATTGATTAAAAATGGATAAAAGATCTAAATCTAAGACCTGAAACAATAAAAATCCTTGAAGAAACTATGGGGAAAACACTTGAAAATATCAGCCTGGGGGAAGACTTTATGAAGACAACTTCAGTGGCAATGGCAACTCAACAAAAAAACAAAATGGGACTTAACTAAATTGAATAGCTTCTATACAGCTAAGGAGATAAAAAACAAAGCAAATAGACAACCATAAGAATGGGAAAAGATATTTACATATTATGAATCAGACAAAACCTTGATAACTAAGATCTACAGGGTATTCAAATAAATAAACTAAAAAAGAGCCAACAATCCCTTAAATCACTGGACAAGAGAGATGAATAAATCTTTCTTTAAAGAAGATAGGCTAAAAAAATATGAAAAAATGCTCATCATCCCTAATTATCAGAGAAATGCAAATCAAAAACACCCTGAGATATCACCTAGCCCCAGTAAGAACAGCCCACATCACAAAATCTCAAAGCTGCAGATGGTGGGGTGGATGTGGAGAGGAGGGAACACTTTTACACTGCTGGTGGGACTGCAAATTAATGCAGTCTTTTTGGAAAGAAGTATGGATAATCCTCAAAGAACTCAAACTAAACCTCCCTTTTGACCCTACATTACTGAATATCTACTCAAAAGAAAAAAAATCATTTTATCAAAAGGATATTTGCACTATACTATTTATTGCAGCTCAATTTACAATTACCAAATTGTGGAAAAAACCTAAATGCCCACCAATCCAGGAATGGATTAACAAGCTGTGGTATATGTATACCATGGAATCCTATTCAGCCACTAAAAAATTGATGGTGACTTTACATCCTTTGTGTTAACCTGGATGGAAGTGGAACACATTATTCTTAGTAAAGCATAATAAGAATGGAGAAGCAGAGGGGAGGAGGCAAGATGGCCGCCTGGAACAAGCTTTCCACAAAGGCTCTCATCCAGAAGGAGAGTTAAAGGACAGAAGTTTAGCAAGTAAGTTGATGGTTTGGAGCTGAACCAAGAGAGGAGGTTGAAGAATGCACATCAACCCTGCTGAGGTGAGCTGCAACCCCAAGGATACAAACAATAGGTACAAAATGCATTGCCAAGCAGACAGGAGGCCTCTCCCCCATGAGAATGGCTTGCAGCTTACTTTCTATAAACAAGCGAACAGAGTTCAAATGTCCTCTCATCCTATCCTGAGGGAGAGACCCTCTAAAAACCTGACCTCCTTCCCCTACTAGGGTGCCATGGCACTCTCCCGCCAGGCATAAAACTGTACATATTCTCTACCTCCAATTCTGAACACCCAGCACTCCTCTCCACTTTTGCCCGAGGTCTGGAAGCATGTCCCCCATGGAGTCCAGATTCTGAGGCATTTTCTCAAGAGGTGTTAACAGGGAATGGGCTGTTGAAGGACTATGCTGATTCTGCAGCACAGGGGTAAGAGGACTGAAGGAACCCAACAGGAAAGAGAGAGGCGGTGCCCCATGGCACAGAGCACCAGTGGCAACAGTGGGAACAATAGGACTCACACCCCTAGGGATATTTTTCAGAGACACTCTCTGTCTCTCTGGACAACCAGAGAAAGCCAGGCATCTTCTCCTGTGGCAGACACTGGCAGAACAGATTTGGGACAGTAAAACAGGCCCCATGAGTAAACAGTATGCCTGAAGTGGTACCTAACTGGGTAGAGCATGGTGGAGATGGAGAATAGAAGACGCATGCTCAGAAATGGCATACTCCTAGGGTGAGGTTGAACCTGGACTGCTTTAGTGAGCCTAAGAAGTACCCAGCCCTCCGGGGATCATAGCTGAGACAAAGGCAGGCAAGCAGAGGCTGTAACTCAGAGCCAAGTGTCAGCTCTAACCAGACATACCCCAACACAGACTGCAGCAGAGACAGATACACCAGGTATGGGCTGAGTCAGTTTCTGTGAATTCAAACAGTGCCTGGTCTGTAGGGAAATATAGCCAGGACAGAATCACAAAATCTACAAAAATATACATTAGTGTCAACAACTGAAGATCCCATTCATAAACAAATGGCTGAGATGTCAGAAATTGAATTAAGAATCTGGACTGCAAATAAGATTAATAGAATGGAAATAAAGTTGGAATAAGAAATTCAAGCAGCATTTCAAAAATTATTATTTAGTGAATAATTATTAATTATTACTAATTATTCACTAAATAATAACTTCAATTATTTAGTGAATTCAAAGACAAAATTGCCAAAGATTTTGACACATTGAGACAAAAATTTGTAGCCCTCAAAGATGTGAGAAATACAGTAGAATCCCTCAGTAACAGAACGGAGCAAGCAGAAGAAAGGATTTCTGACATTGAAGACAAAGCTTTTGAATGCTCCCAAATTCTCAAAGAGGAAGAGAAATGGAGAGCAAAATGGATCATTCTCTCAGAGAGCTCTGGGATAATTCGAAGAAAACTAATATTTGTCTTATAGGAATCCCTGGAGGCAACGAAGTGGCTTCACAAGGCACAGGGGCTCTTCTTCATGAGATGATGTAAGAGAACTTTCCAGACATGCCAAAAGATTCTGAAACTCAGATAGCAGACAGTTTCAGAACCCCAGGATGACTCAACCCAAATGAGACAACCCCCAGGCACATCACAATTAATTTCACTAAAGTTAATATGAAGAAGAAAATTTTGAAAGCAGCCAGATGAAAAGAAAGAAAGAAAAGAAAACCATAACCTACAAGGGGAAGACTATTAGAATGACTGCATATCCCTCTGCTGAAATCTTTCAAGCTATAAGAGGGTGGACATCGACTTTTGTTCTCCTAAAACAAAATAACTTTCAACTCAAGATTCTGTATCCAGCTAAACTGAGTTTCATTTATGATGGAGAAATTAAATACTTTAATGACATTCACATGTTGAAGAAATTTGCCATAACTAAACCAGCTCTCCAGAATATTCTCAGACCTATCCTCCATAATGACCAGTGTGATGCTCCACCACAAAAGTAAACTTACTCAGAAATTTTTGATCAAATTCCAACTTCCACAGTGGTGAAAGGATTAAAAATGTCCACTGGACTTTCAAAAAATTCGATACCCAAAATTCCACCAGGTTTATCAATATTCTCAATTAATGTGAATGGCTTAAATTGCCCTCTAAACAGGCACAGGTTAGCTTCCTGGATACAAAAACTGAGGCCAGATATCTGCTGCATACAAGAATCTCATCGAACCTTAAAAGATAAATTTAGACTCAGGGTGAAGGAATGATAATCTATATTCCAGGAAAATGGAAATCAGAAAAAAATCAGGGGTTGCAATTTGATTTGCAGATATAGTAAACTTTAAACCAACTAAACTAAGGAAAAAAGGATAATCACTTCATATTTGTAAGGGTAATATCCAACATGATGAGATTTCAATTATTAACACTTATGCACTCAACCAGAATGTACCTTAATTTATAAGAGAAACTCTAACAGACATAAGCAACTTGGTTTCCTCCAGCTCCATAGTAGTTGGAGATTTTAACACTCCTTTGGCAGTGTTGGATAGATTCTCCAATAAGAAGCTAAGCAAAGAAATTTTATCCTTAAACTCAACCAGTCAATATTTGGATTTAACAGACATCTACAGAACATTTCATCTTAACAAAACTGAATACACATTGTTCTCATCAGTCACAGAACATACTACAAAATCAATCACATCTTAAGTCACAAGCCTAAACTCAGCAAATTTAAAAGAATACAAATTATTTCTCGCATCTTCTCCGACCATCACAGAATAAAAGTTGAACTCAGTAACAATAGGAATCTGTATACTCATACAAAAACATGGAAGCTAAGTAATCTTATGTTGAGATTAAGAAGGAAATTACCAAATTTTTGGAACAAAATGACAATGAATACACGAATTATCAGAACCTCTGGGATACTGCAAAGGCAGTCCTAAGAGGGAAATTTACAGCACTGCAAGCCTTCCTAAAGAAAACAGAAAGAGAGGAAGTTAACAACTTAATGGGACATCTCAAGCAACTGGAAAGGGAAGAACATTCCAATCCCAAACCCAGCAGAAGAAAATTAATAACCAAAATTAGAGCAGAATGAAAGGAAATTGAAAACAAAAGGATTATACAACAGACAAATAAATCAAAAAGCTGTTTTTTTGAAAAGGTCAATAAAATATGTTAAACCTTTGGCTAACCTAACCAGGAAAAAAAAGAGTAAAATCTCTAATTTAATCAATCAGAAATGGTAATGATGAAATAATAACAGACCCCTCAGAAATTCAAAAAATCCTCAATGAATATTACAAGAAACTTTATTCTGAGAAATATGAAAATCTGAAGGAAATTGACCAATACTTGCAAGCACGCCACCTTCTAAGACTTAGCCAGAATCAAGTGGAAATGTTGAATAGGCCTATATCAAGTTCTGAAATAGCATCAATTATACAAAATCCCCTTAAAAAGAAAATCCCAGGACCAGATGGCTTCACATCAGAATTCTACCAAACCTTTAAAGAGGAACTAGTACCTATATTAGTCAACTTTTTCCAAATATAGAAAAAGAAGGAATACTACCCAACACATTCTATGAAGCAAACATCACCTTGATTCCTAAACCAGGAGAAGACCCAACAAGAAAAGAAAATTATAGACCAATATCACTAATGAATGTTGATGCAAAAATATTCAACAAGATCCTAGCAAACAGAATCCAGCAACACATCAAACAAATTATACAACCTGACCAAAGTGGGTTTTATTCCAGGGTCTCAAGGCTGGTTCAATATACATAAATCTATAAATATAATTCATCACATAAATAAATTAAAAAAACAAAAGCCATATGATTCTCTCAATTGATACAGAAAAAGCTTTTGATAATATCCAGCATCCTTTCATGATCAGAACACTTAAGAAAATTGGTATAGAAGGGACATTTCTTAAACTGATAGAGGCCATCAACAGCAAACCCACAACCAATATCATGTTGAATGGAGTTAAATTGAAATCATTTCCACTCAGATCAGAAACCAGGCAAGGTTGCCCATTGTCTCCATTGCTTTTTAACATTTTAATGGAAGTCTTAGCCATTGCAATTATGCAAGAAAAGGCAATCAGGGTATAAACTTTCACTCTTCACAGATGATATGATTGCATACCTGGAAAACACCAGGGATTCTACTACAAAACTCTTAGAAGTGATCAAGGAATACAGCAGCATCTCAGGTTACAAATTCAACACTCATAAATCTGTAGCCTTTATATATACCAAACATAGTCAAGCTGAAAACACAGTCAAGGACTCTATTCCATTCACAGTAGTGTCAAAGAAAAGAAAATATTTGGGAGTTTACCTAACGAAGGACATGAAAGATCTCTATAAAGAGAACTATGAAACTATAGAAAAAGAAATAGCTGAAGATGTTAACAAATGGAAAAACATACCATGCTCATGGCTGGGAAGAAACAACATTGTTAAAATGTCCATATGTCCAGAGCAATACACAATTTTAATGCAATCCCTATTAAAGCTCCATTGTCATACTTTAAAGATCTTGAAAAAATAATGTCATTTTATATGGAATCAGAAAAAAATCTCAAATAGCCAAGACATTACTCAGAAATAAAAACAAAGTGGGAGGAATTATGCTACCAGGCCTCAGACTATACTATAAATCAATAGTTATCAAAACAGCATGGTACTGGCACAAAAACAGAAAGGTAGATGTATGGAACAGAATAGACAACCAAGAGATGAACCCACCTACTTACTATTATTTCAGGCATCCTCAAACTTTTTAAACAGGAAGCCAATTCACTGTCCCTCAGATCATTGGAGGACTGGACTACAGTTTAAAAAAAAAAAACTGTGAACAAATTCCTATGCACACTGTACATATCTTATTTTGAAGTAAAAAAAAAAAACGGGAACAAATATAATTCACACCAATGCATGTGGCCCTGCAGGCTGTAGTTTGAGGACCCCTGCATTATTTGATCTTTGACAAGCCAATTAAAAACATTCAGTGGGGAAAAGATTCCCTAGTTAACAAAGGGTGCTGGGTGAACTGGCTAGTAACCTGTAGAATACTGAAAATGGACTCACATCTTTTACCATTAACTAAGATAGGCTCTCACTGGGTGAAAGATTTAAACTTAAGACATGAAACTATAAAAATACTAAAAGAAAGTGCATGGAAAGCTCTTGAAGAAATCAGCCTGGGTGAATATTTTATGAGGAGCCTGGTAATTGAAGCAGCATCAAAAATACACTACTGGGACCTGATCAAATTAAAAAGTTTCTGCATAGCCAAGAATACAGTAAGTAAAACAAGGAGGCAGCCCTCAGAATGGGGAGAAAATATTTGCAGGTTATGTCTCTCACAAAGGTTTAATAACCAGAATTCACAGAGAACTCAAATGTATTAACAAGAAAAGAATAAGTGATCCCATCTAAGGTTGGGCAAGGGACCTGAAGAGAAACTTCTCTGAAGAAGACAGGTGCATGGCCTACAGACACATGAAAAAATGCTCATCATCCTTAACTATCAGAGAAATGAAAATCAAAACTACTTTGAGATCATCTAACTCTAGTATGATTAGCCCACATGACAAAATCCCAAAACCTGAGACATTGGCTTGGATATGCAAAAAAGGGAACACTTCTTCACTGCTGGTGGGAATGCAAATTAATACGTTCCTTTTGGAAAGATGTTTGGAAAACACTTAGAGTTCTAAGAATAGACCTGCCATTCAATCCTACAATTCCTCTACTAGGTATATATCCAGAAGACCAAAAATCACATTATAACAAAGATATTTGTACCAGAATGTTTATTATTGTAGCCCAATTCATAATTGCTAAGTCATGGAAGATGCCCAAGTGCCCATCGATCCACAAATGGATTAATAAATTGTGTATATGTACACTATGGAATATTATGCAGCTTTAAAGAAGGATGGAGACTTTACCTCTTACATGTTTACATGAATGGAGTTGGAACATATTCTTCTTAGCAAAGAATCTCAAGAATGGAAGGAAAAATAGCAATGTACTCACCCCTACTATTAAACCAATTTACAGCTTTCATATGAAAGCTATAACACAATTATAGCCCAAGAAAATGGGGAAAGGAGAGAAGGAGAGGAGGGAAGGGGGGAGGATGGGGGAAGGAAGGGTAATTGGTGGGACTATACCTACAGTGCATCTTACAAGGGTACATGTAATTTTACTAGGTGTAGAATATAAATGTCTAAACACAATAACTACAAAAATGTTGTAATGACATGAAGGCTATGTTAACCAGTTTGATGAAAATATTTCAAATTGAATATAAAACCAGCACATTGTACCCCATGATTGCATTAATGTACACGACTATGATTTAATACAAAAATAAATAAATATAAGAATGGAGAAGCAAGAATCCAATGTATTCAATTCTGGTATGAGGACAATTGATGACCTAGTTACATGGTAGGAGATGGGGGAATAAGGGAGGAGAGAGAGGGAAGGAAGGAAGGGGGTGGGGAGTCACAATTTATGACACACCTCTTGGGGGAGGAACACAATTATAAGAGGAACTTCCCCGAACAAATGCAATAAGTAAAACCTGATTCTTTGTACCCTCAATGAATCCCCAACAATAAAAAAATAATAAAAATAAAATAAAACAATGTAATGGAATTGAATTTTCCTCAGATAAAACTGTTTTAAGTTTGAGATTTACAAGAGTGATGTATTAAATTGCACTAACTAGAAATGCTCTTTAGATAGTTTTTTCTCCCAAATCTGATAGATTTTTAGTTGTCTTTGTTTTACTTTTTGCATTTATTTTAAAACAACTTTACAGAAGTATTTATTTCATATGGTAAAATTCACTCATTTTGAATATAGAACTCAATCATTTTTAGTACCTTTACCAAGTGGTTGCACCACCATCGTAAATCAGTTTTTGAACTTTTTTTCTTTTTTTTTCAGACAGAGTCTCACTTTGTCACCCTCGGTAGAGTGCTATGGTGTCATAGTTCACAGCAACCTCAAGCTCTAGGACTCAAACAATTTTGTTGCCTCAGGTTCTCAAGT
>CAUYON010169667.1:0-21107 GCA_963573935.1 Arctocebus calabarensis
CTAGGGAGGCTGAGGCAAGAGAATCGCTTAAGCCCAAGAGCTGGAGGTTGCTGTGAGCAGTGTGACGCCACGGCACTCTACCCAGGGCGATAAAGTGAGACTCTGTCTCTACAAAAAAAAAAAAAAAAAAAAAAAAAAGAAAGCCAATGCCCTGACTTAGCAGGTGCCCCCAAGCAAGAAAATGGCCAGCAATCTCAGTTTATGTAATAAAGGTTTTCTGTCTACAATTTCTTTCTTCTAGACTCATACGCTTCAATATACCTCTAATATATTTGACAATATGGTTTTTATAATCTATATTTTTTTTAGTTGTGATAGCTTTCCTTTACTACCACATACTCAGAAGCAGATGTATTCATGTCTAATGATTCTTTTTTTTTTCTTTTTTTTGCATCTTAATGTGATTAGAAAAACAAAGAAGAATATTCTAAAATCGGAGTCCAGGTAAAATATTTTCTTGGTGGGGCATAATCTTGAATTTCAGCTAAAATGACAATAGTATTTTTAAAGCTATATCAGTTCCATAGATAATGTCGAACGGATGTCTAGTATTCACCTATGTCCATTTTTCCTCTTCCTGGCATACAGAGGAGAGCCATATTTCCAAGACTGTACAAAACTAGGTCAGGAGCCTAGCTATGCCCAATGAGCTATGGGCACAAACAAGATGTGTCACTTCCAAGAAGAGGCATTTAAGAGTAAGTGAGAATTCTCTGCATTCTCTCTTTTGTGGCAAGGAAAAGGAGGTCACTTGTTTAGCTATGGAGCGACCACTGGGAAAAGGAGTCACTCTGGAGAATTACTGGGCCCCCAATAGAGTTACATCAGTAAGGAACAACATTAATACATTGAATCATGGAGTTTTCTGGACACGTCTACATCTCAGATAGTTCCTTGTATCCTGGAAAATATAATAAGGAATACCCAAAATAAGGCAAAGAAATAGTATTATCACTGATTGTTGTTCTTTTTCTTTTTAAAAAGAGCTTCAAATTCTAATAATCTAGAAACTGTTGTTTGGGCTACTAGATATAATAGGCCCATAATCATAATAAAATTACTTTTAAAGGAAGGTTAGTGAAGAATATCCTTCAATTACATGGTTCAGAGTTTCCTTGGGAGAGTTTTTTTTTTTTTCTTCTTTTTCATTTTACCCTTGAGGCATATACATGAAATGAAAAGTTATATATATTCTGAACTAAGCTATAACATACCTTAAACTCAAAAGTAATTTTAGTGATACTATCTTGACTATCTTGCATATTAACATGAGGGACTTTCCAGTCTCAAGAAAGTAAAGTTACATGTTTAAAGGGGACAGTGAATTTTAACCTTTCTCTTCCTTTTCTCATTCCACACTCTTTTGCTGAGGGCACTATGCTCCAACCACTTCTTTACAAACTGATCTGTCTTTCCCTTTCCCTGAGCCCTCTTGCTCATGTTAAAACCTACTTGAAACTATTGAAAAAGTTATTATAAAGAACTACACTGTAAGATATCATTGTCTAATGCCAACTCCATAGATTACCTTCTTGAATAACTTGCATTTTAATCAGAAAACATATATATTATAATCTAAGGGATGAATTCTAATTACTGAAGCTTTGTTATTATTAATTGGTTGGAGGGGTAAGATATTAGAAAAGATGGTTGAAGATCTTACCTTTCATTTTCATAAAAAATATCTTGTCTGAGCGGCTACTTATTCAACCTATAGACAGAGGCCATGCTTTAGTAAAATTATCTCTCTAAAGGGACTGGTAGTCATTATCTGTGTTGGTTAATTTAATGTGCCAATTTGAGTGGGCCACAAGGTGCCTATATATTTGCTCAGACATTCTGGGTGTTTCTGTGAGAGTGTTTATGGATGAGTTGAATATTGAAATTGATAGGCCAAGTAAAGCAGATTGCTCTCCCTAAAGGAAGCAGGCCTCATCTGGTTGAAGGTCTGAGTTGAACCAAAGGGCTGACCCTACCTACCTTGAGTAAGAGAGAATTTCTCCTGCCCCACTGCCTTTAAGCTGTGGCACTCGCTTTTTTTCTTGCCAACTCCATAGATTACCTTCTTGAATAACTTGCATTTTAATCAGAAAACATATTGGAACTACATGTTGAGCTCTTCTGGATCTCCAGCTTGCTGACTGCAGGTCCATGGATATGTCAGGCCTAATAATCATATGAGCCAATTCCCTCCTTGAGACGTGTGTGTGTGTGTGTGTGTCAACTGGTTCTGTGTCTTTGGAGAATCCAGACTAACCCACTGCCCAATGGCATTAGTCACATACACCCTGTATGAACACACTTCTCCAGGGTCCAGAGTGTTGATACTCATCCACCTCCCCACAATGGACTGAAAGAAATTTATAAGCAGAAACAATAGCAAAAAAGCCAAGAAGAGCTAAAGAAATGAACTAGTGGAGGCTTAACATAGTTATTATTAAGCTTAATACACTTACTGGTCATAAGTAAATAAATGATCAAGCAGTGGCAAAAAATGGAGAGAAAGAACAAGAAAAAACATGGAACAAAAAGAGCTGCTCAGGAAAGGCTACAGACCTCAGAAGGAGTGATAGAGAAAACCAACCACCATCTTGGTGAGCAGCAGGCCTCTGCCCAGAGAAAGGATTTCAGGGAAATCCAGGGAAATTGCAAAGGAGCACAACTTGGAAACAGGGTAGATAAGATATCTGGGGTTATTCAATTCAAACTAACCCCATATCCACTATGGGCATTTAAGAATATATTGACTGAATCCTCAATGAAAATTTGGAGTTATGACAAGGTTACCCTTTTATGTGGACTTGTATTTTGGCATCTAACACATGGTATTGTAATTAATCAAACCACCCAAAGCATAGTGATTTAAAACAGTTTATTAGTTCTGTGGGTTGTCAATCTGAGTGCTTCTTCTTCTGGACCTATCTGGGATCCCTCATGTGACTGTAGTCATATGACAACCCAACTCAACTGAAACTGGAGCATCCAAGGTGACCTCAGTCACGTACCTGGGATGCTGTTGCTGACAGAACCCCTTGGTTTTACCTGTGGCATCTTTCATCCTCCAATAGGTTGGACTAGCTTCTTCACAATATAATAGTCTCATGATTTCAAGGGAAAAACCAATGTGTGCACAAAGCCTGTTTGTCTCATGCTTGCTAATGCCTCAATTTCCTGACAAAGTCAGGGACCAAATCCAAAGTGATGAAAAGGTCCACATAAAGGCACCAACACCAAGAGGCTGATTTATTATAAGAATCGACCATATCCTCTGGAACTCAGAGTATCAAAAGCATCCCCATTCTTTAGTACTTGCCTGGCACCCATAGTGCGTAACTCACACCCAGGCAGTAGTACTCCCTGGGGAGAATTTGTAAATTTTGAACAACATTTTGGATGTTCTAGAAAAATATAGCCATATCATGCACATTTGAAATGCATATTGTTTTATTATGAATTACATACCTGGTTTCTCCCTTCTATTGTAGTTTGAGCATTATGTTGATTTTTTGAAATTTGTGTGCCTGCTGTAATTTTATTTGAGAATAATCAAGTTACATTACAAACTATCTGTCAACAATAAAGCAGAATTTTGATATTTTTAAATTAAGGAGTTAAATTTGAGAGTTTTCGGAATAAGTCTTCAGCTATATGTAAAACCTCAGGGCCAAAGTGTCATTAAATTGTTTTTTTAATTTGTTAGTCTTCATTTTTGATCTGTGTATTGCAAGAGTGTGGGACAGGAAGGATGGGGACTTCCATGCTTCATGAAGCAGCAAAAAATCACTAAAACTTCCATACGTGTAACTGTGCCGGAGCCAACACTTCACACCTCCAAACTATCTCAATCACCCCCCCCCCCCGCTTTGGCTTATGAATGATTTGCTTATACATTATTGTTCTTATTTTGAACTTACTTTACAACACTATACACAGAATTCTTTCCTATTGATAGCTTGCTGGATGACAGAACAGATGGCGTAGTTGCTGAGCGCGGCAGCTGGAGGGGACCGAGGCGGGGCTCCACCCTCGGTAGGAGCACGGTAAACTTCGACTAAGCGCCGCGGCGGTTGACACGAAGCCATCCACACCCACGAGCACTCTTATCTTCCTCCAGGCCCTCACCCCTGACCCAAGGGGCGGTAGCTGGGAGCAGATGGCAAGGCCCGAGAGCCAGGTGTGCAGCGCTCCCGGCGTGCTCTGGGACACTGGGTTCTTTGGTCCCTGCCCCACCCCAACCCTCCCATCCCTGCGAGCACCCCCACTACAGTTGTTGCCCCGTGTGCGGTCGGGTTTCTGCTGGAGCAGGGGAGGGGAAGGGCTGGGAGAAAGGAGATCGGTTGCCTGGCTGAGCCCGCGTGACCGACGCCCGCTGCCCGCCTCTGTCCTCTGCCCAGCGTCACTTGGCAGCCAGCGCAGTCTCCGTGCTTTCCCACTTCTCCCTCTCTGCAATCCGCCTTTCTTCCTCCCCTCCCCTCTTTCTCTTATCTGACATTTTGCTTCGCTTCCCTCTGCCCACTCCCGGCGGGTTTCCCTCGCTGGCAGAAAAGCCCGCCTCTGCCGGCTCTCGCACACCCCCCAACTGCAGTTCAACTGGCTTGCTAGGGCGGGCTAGCGTTGCTCGGGTTCCAGCGTTTTTCCGTAACTAAATCAGCCGCTTTCCCCGCGGGGCTCCACTGTAATTGCTGCAATTCTGCCGGTGGGGCGTGCCCCGCCTACACCGCGTGCGGCGGCCACTAGGGTGGATTCGGGGCGCCGGAGAAGGGGAGGAGTAGATAGTCCTACGACGGGGCCTGAACGCCACGGCTGCCAGTAGAAAGGCAAAGAAACCAGTGAATCCAAGGGGGACAAAGAGAGCTGAGCCCTTCCACAGACCTCGGCTTCCAAGAAACTGCGCCCAGGGCTCCGCCTCTACCAGTTAACCTGCTGTGTGCTCCTTTCTTTGACCTGAAACCGCCTCCTACAGGTGCTGGGGGCGGAATCACCCGGAGCGTCGGGCGCACCCCTTAGCAAGGGCGCCTGGCACCCTCTCGCGCCTCCTGGCCCTCGCGGACTCAGCGACCTCCGCATCCCCAGCCGTTCCCGCATGATCTAGGGGCGAGGGAGGGTACCGCTGCACGCTTGTCCCTCCAAGGTCCTCGAGGAAGGAACGCTTGAGGATTCGGATGCAACCAATTGCCGATCTCACTTCGCTCTAAGACTTTTTCCTCCCCACCCACCCACGCGCCGCGCACACACCCTGCTCTGCGCTCCTTCCTGAAGGAGCCCAGGCAGCTGCACGCTCCGTGGGGCCCCAGCCTGCCGGGACTAGGGATGGGGCAGGTGCTCAGCCTGTGTATGAAGGTCGTGTGCCAGCCAAGGCGTGGGTCCCAGACGCACTGCGCGCCCCGTGCCGTCCAAGCAAGGTTAGAGAGAGGATTTAGGCGTCCACAGCGAGGGGTGCTGGTCACCCGAGAGAGCTGGGGACCTAAGTGACTGTCAGTTCCGGTCAGTGAACTGACCATCGCCAAGGGCCAAGTTGGCTCCGAGAATGGGGGCGGAGGGATTGAGACACTAAGGGCCGGGGAAACGACCTCCCGGCCCGTGGCGACCGGTAGCAACTTCAGAGAGAGCTGGGAGCCCGCGAGGGCGTGTGTGTATGTGTGTGTGTCCGGCTCCTTTCCCCGTCGTAAAACCTAAACGGAAGACGGGTGTTAAAATGCTGCTGACAGGTTCTCCTGAAACATGTTTACAGTAGGAAAGACTTTCCTCCAAAAAGCACAGCCTGAGTCGATTCCAATTTATTTCCTCCCTATAACTGCTATCGAAAGGCGAGGCAGAGCCGCCGCGGCGGGACGAGGCTGAGCACCATTAATCCTGGGCGAGCCTGGGTTCAGGAGGAGGTCCAAGCCTGCGCCACCCTGTCGCTGCGCTCCGAGAGCTGTTCTGGCCGAGGGAGACTATTTTTTTTTTTTCCTCAGGAGGAGGGGTGTTTTTTGCTAGTCCTTAAGTAATGTGCGCTGTCTTTGCAGCGGCTCTCCTAAACCGCACAGTAGCTAGCGGAGAAACTGCGTCCGAACCTGTTCCCACTTCAGCAGGAAGATACTGACATGGGAATTGATATCATCTCCCGAGTTCGGTCGCTAGATCCAAACGGGAAGCTAGACTTGGCTTCCCCATTCACTGGGAACGTCTGACAAATGAACAGGAGGCGGCGGTTGGTTGCCTTAAACTTAGATTTATGGGGAAAAAATAAAATGAAATAAATCAGGGCTCGGCGCCTGTAGCTCAGCGGCTAGGGCTCCAACCACATACACCAGAGCTGGCGGGTTCGAACCCAGCCCGACCCGCCGACCAACAATGAAACTACAACCAAAAATAGACGGGCGTTCTGGCAGGAGCCTGTAGTCCCAGCTGCTTGGGAGGCTGAGGCAAGAGAATCGCTGAAGCCCAAGAGTTGGAGGTTGCTGTGAGCTGTGACGTCACGGCACTACCGAGGACGACATAGTGAGACTCTGTCTCAAAAAAAACAAAAGTTAGAATTCACCGACACACCCCATTACTCACTGTTCGCTTAAGCCGCTACCTAAGGAAGGTAAAGTGGTGGGGGTTGATAGAGGTTCGTGAGAGGGGAAAGGCGGAGGAGAAAGAAGTCGAACAGTCCCCACGTCTCCTTGTGGATGCAAGGAGGCTCACCGCTGCCACCTGGCGGATGCTTTCCCTAGATTGGGAGCCTGCTGGCTGCTGAGCAAAGCCAGGCTCTCCGTGGGTGCCATGCCTCTGCCTCGAAAAAGGGAGCAGAAGCCGGTATTGATGCTTCCAATCTGCCTGACCTATGTAAACAATCGTTTTCTGTTTGTTTTCCTGGATAAATGGATAGGGAAAGAATAATGTGTTGGCATTGATATGAAGAGCTTACTTGAGCCTATTATGTGCTAGTCACTGGGTATGAGGGAAGAATGGTAAAACTTAGTAGAAATACAAGTTTTTTATTTCTTAGTTTATTCTAAGAGTAAATCATAAATGTCATTTACCCCAGAATCTTGTTTTGAAAGTTTGCAAGTGAGAATTGCTTCCATATATTATGTTTCAATATAACACCCCCCACCCAGTCCAATTCCAATACAATTTCATCAGCCCAAAAGTGCAAGTAATGTTTGTCCTCTTAATTGAGAATTGAATCAGGCTCGGATGAAGGATTCTTTTCCATAAAGCGTGGAACCAAAAAGCCTGGGGCCTTGCAGTTGACAAAGGCCAATGACATCAGATTTCTTAGGGCTTATTCCCTGTATAGGTGGCCCTCTCCCACCCTTTATTTTATTTGAACTGAATACTTGTCAGGTCAGACCAGCTCCTATATCTATAACTAATGCAAAGCAAAATCTTGCAAAGCATTGCAAATCCTAGAGCTTTGTTAAATTAATTTTCATTCAGCCTCCCATGCTATAGGAATATATTAAGCAGTGGGACAGAATCTTATTTCCATTTCCATCTATACCCCATACCATTTTATGGATGTGAAAATTTATGTTATGCAAGTGTGTGAGAACAGAAGATAAGAAACGCATTAGCAGATATTACATCTCAAATGGAATTCCAATTTTAATGGAAGAAAATAAGATAAAATATTTAACTTAATTCAAAATTTAAAATATCTAACATCATTACTAATAAGGACAATTATTTTTTATTCTACCCTGGGCTTTTTAAAATACAAAATTATCTTGGATTTCTGTTAATACAGTTAAAAGGAGTAGCATTAAGAATTACTTCATGTCCTGCAAAGCCAGCAGAGGGAACACTGAGTACTGATTTATAGGGGCCACCAAATATCTGGATTTGGGGAAAAATGTTAGTAATGGAGAACTGGTTACAAAGCATATGAAGTTAGGTAATGAGAACACAGACATCTTTTCTCATTATTTGGTATTCAGGGGCCCAGTACATTCCAGCATGCGTAAACTTGGTAAGAAAGATGACTTTAATAAAAAGCTATTTGTCACATGTTTTCTTACAGTCTAAGAGGCTTCTGAAGTAAGTCTGTTCTATGTTAATAGTTCTCTTACATACACATAGTTAGATGTGTATATACCATGATTATCTCATAAAGTCAGTAGAAGCTACTAATACCATATTTGATCAATTCTAAAAGGAACTTTTCCTTTTCACTTCAACACCCCTGAAATAGAGAGACATCTTATAATGAGGAGGATAGTTTTTATTTCTTAGTGGCATTATGGTGTGTGTTAAAATTTTTTGGTTTTGTTGAAATACAGGAAATACATCTAACAAAAAAATGAAGCCAGTGGCTGTTTTTTAGTGCACCCTTTAAAAAGCGTGTGTTTTCTGCAAAAGCATAATTACTGTGACTGCACTGATTAATTTCCACTCCCCCCCATCCTTTTCAATAGTGGAAGCATAAATGACTTGAAAAATATAATCAACAATATTAATACTCAACTTGACTGAATTATCAAACAAGTTACACCCTCAAATCATTAGGGTGTAAAGTCCCAACAAATATATTTATTCTCCTTTTTATCCTGGAGAAAATGATGATTTTATGGGTAATAGACTTCTTAGAATAATTTTTATGTTAGGTTGATAACATTTAAGGGTGTGTTTCTACACATACCAGAGAAAATGAAATGTATAATATGCCAACATTGTTATGTAAAAAAGGTGCCTGTGTGTTTGTTTGTTTGTTTTTCTTTTTTTCAAGATTTGTTTCCCGGTGGCTCAACAGGCTAAGGCGCCAGCCACGTACACCTGAGCTGGTAGGTCCGAATTCAGCCGCGCCCGCCAAACAGTGACGGCTGCAACCAAAAAAAAAAATGGCCGGGCGTGTGGCGGGCGCGTATAGTCACAGCTACTTGGGAGGCAGAGGCAGGAGACTCACTTGAGCCCAGAAGTTGGAGGGTGCTGTGAGCTATGATGCCATAGCACTCTACCCAGGGTGACAGTTGAGGCTCTGTCTCAAAAAAAAAAGATTTGTTTCCCTTCTTAAAAAAAAAAGCATATGGTCAAAAATTATTTGCTTTTACCCACAAAAACATTCTTGCTTCTGGTTGATCTTTAGAAATCCAGTTAGATGTCTCCAAAGGGTGTCCTTTTCAGTAAAATTCTAAATCTGACAATCTGGGCCTCTTGCCAGCCTACATACTTTAAAAGTTTGACAAGATAAATGGAAATCTACTACCCAGCAACTAGTGTGATCTGATTTGAAAGCTGACTTAATTATATTTCATTGGCCCTACCTGCTTATGGTTGGCTTGCAGAAAATTAGTTTACTATTACAGTGTTAAGGAAAGCCGATTTCTACTAAAATTCTAATATTTAGGTCTTTAAAAGGAAGTAATTTTGCAGCTAAATGAATACCTGGGCACCCTTTCTTTGCCACCTTTTTTTTTTTTTTCCAGTTTTTGGTGGGGGCCGAGTTTAAACCCACCACCTCTGGTATAAGGGGCTGGCACCCTACTCTTTTGAGCCACAGGCACTGCCCTCTTGGCCACCTTCTTCATAGTAGTGTTTTTGAAGTTCTCGTCCTTTAAAATAATTAGTTGCCACTATTGTCCTTGCATGGTTCTGTGATTATTTTTCACATCAACAGCCATCTTCAAGTTTAGTCCCTTGAACAACAAGCACCTTTTATTAGGAGTGTCTCTGGCATTTGAATTACAAAAGAAAGGTTATTAACATTCACTCTGGGCTTATAAAAAGATCAGGTTCTTTATAGTTACAAACTCACTGAACCATAGCAACAATCCTTCATAAAGTAGCTCCTCATGTTCCCATATCACAGATGAGGAAAACTGAGACTTGGCCACAACCCCAAGGTCACAAATCCAGTAGACAGAATTAACAGCTAAGTCTAATATGAATCCAGAGGCTCCACTTCCTTCTGCTACCAGTTATCACCTCCTTCTGTAGTTTCTCTTTGTTTGGGTCTTTTAGTTCCATTTGATTCAAGTAACAAATATATAGAAGGAAATACATAAGAAGGAAAAGAGGAAGAGAACTTTAGGAGGAGGAAAGGGATAGTGAGTGAAACAATATTTTTGAAAACACGGAAAACAAATATTTAGAAAGTGAAAACTATTTCCATCTTTTGTCCTCCACTATCATCCTATATAAATCTCCATGGAAATTTATCTATTGAGGTAATTATGGAGCACTGCCTAATGTGTTTCAAGGGAAGTCTCTATTGGGGCTATCCAGGATTCACCAGGGAATTTAAATCACTAAATAACCATAGTTAACCCCTGTTTGGTTAAGAGAATAAGCAATTTTTGCAAAAAGTTCTCTTCTCTGCCTTACACAAACAGCAAAGAAACTGTTCTGAAGGGATTTACACAATACATCAACATCTGTGCTGTACCTAGAGTTGTTAAAATAATTGTGATGACAGGTGTCTAGGTACCACTTTCTTAATGGCTTTCAATATCCACTGATTTATTATTGGGGTTTTCCCTCCCCCTTTACATCTTTGACTTTAAGAAGGAACTGAGGAACAGATTTTGCACCAGAGGCTAATTCTTTATTCCAATGCTGAAAAGAACTAATAAAAATAATCACTTGGCTTTTAAGCAGAAAGCTTCCATTTACAGTATTTCACCCTAACTCCCCCCTTTCAAGCCCCTTGTTATCTAACATAATGGTTAGAATACATTTCCGTCTCTTCCCTTAATTTCATGCATTAACATCCTCTTCACACCACACACACACACGCACGCACGCACACGCACACACACAGCAAAAGGAAAAAGAGGCACCAGAAATCTCAGCTGTACTTCTAGCCCTTTTAAAAAGTTTGCTCTGTAAATTGGAATGAGGTCAGATTTGGAGCTTCTCATTGCACGCGGAGATTATTATTGCATCGGGTTCCAAGCCAATGGGAAGCCCGGGGGAGGAGCTTGGCATGAGGAAGCGTTAGTTACAGCGGCTGATTGGCTGTGGCCAAGACTGTGAAAGGATAAAGAGGCGCGAGGCGGAATTGGGGTCTGCTCTAAGCTGCAGCAAGAGAAACAGTGTGTGAGGGCAAGAGGCCTGTATCGCTCCGGGGTCTCTATTTCTTGCACTCTCTTTAAGAGTCTGCATTGGAGAAACTGCCATTACCAGCTCCCTTCTTGCAAAAGGGAGGGGGAAAACATACATTTATTCATGCCAGTCTGTTGCATGCAGGCTTTTTGGCTTCCTACCTTGCAACAAAATAATTGCACAAACTCCTTAGTGCCGATTCCGCCCACAGAGAGTCCTGGAGCCAGAGTCGTTTTTGCTTTGCATTGTAGGAAAGGGACTAAGTGATAGAGACTATGTGGCTTTCCTAAGCTACCAAGCGCGCTTGTGAACTGGAAACAACTGCTTCAGCAGGGGGAAAAAAAAGACTTGCCTGGGAGGCCGCGAAAGAACTTGCATTGGAAGCTTCAGCAACCAGCATTCAAGAAACTCCTCTCCACTTTAGCACGGTCTCCAGACTCAGAGCCGGGTGAGAGAGCTAGAGCGAGGGAGAGGGAGACTCTCCAGCCTGGGAACTATAACTCCTCTGCGAGAGGCAGGGTACTCCTTCCTCGCATCTTTTGGGGACTTTTCTGTCTTCGCTCACCTCAGCCCCTGCGAAGAGTTGAGGGGCCAGTTCGGCCGCTGCGCGTGTTCTGCTTGGCGTGTGTTTGGCCCCAGGAGCCGGGAGGGCCCGGCGATCGCGCCGCGGCCGCCGCGAGGGTGTGAGCGCGCGTGGGCGCCCGCCGAGCCGGGGCCATGGTGCAGCAAACCAACAACGCCGAGAACACGGAAGCGCTACTGGCGGGCGAGAGCTCGGACTCGGGCGCGGGCCTTGAGCTGGGCATCGCTTCCTCCCCCACGCCCGGGTCCACCGCCTCCACCGGCGGCAAGGCCGACGACCCGAGCTGGTGCAAGACACCAAGCGGGCACATCAAGCGGCCCATGAACGCCTTCATGGTGTGGTCGCAGATCGAGCGGCGCAAGATCATGGAGCAGTCGCCCGACATGCACAACGCCGAGATCTCCAAGCGGCTGGGCAAACGCTGGAAGCTGCTCAAAGATAGCGACAAGATCCCTTTCATTCGGGAGGCGGAGCGGCTGCGCCTCAAGCACATGGCTGACTACCCCGACTACAAGTACCGGCCCAGGAAGAAGGTGAAGTCCGGCAACGCCAACTCCAGTTCCTCGGCCGCCGCCTCCTCCAAGCCGGGGGAAAAGGGAGACAAGGTCGGTGGCAGCGGCGGGGGCGGCCATGGGGGCGGCGGCGGTGGCGGGAGCAGCAACGCAGGGGGAGGAGGCGGCGGCGCAAGCGGCGGCGGCGCCAACTCCAAACCCGCTCAGAAAAAGAGCTGCGGCTCCAAAGTGGCTGGCGGAGCGGGCGGCGGGGTCAGCAAACCGCACGCCAAGCTCATCCTGGCGGGCAGCGGCGGCGGCAGCGGGAAAGGAGCGGCGGCCGCCGCCACTTCGTCCTTCGCCGCGGAGCAGGCGGGGGCCGCCGCCCTGCTGCCCCTAGGCGCCGCCGCCGCCGCCGACCACCACTCGCTGTACAAGGCGCGGACTCCCAGCGCCTCGGCCTCGGCCTCCACCGCGGCCTCAGCCTCCGCCGCCTTAGCGGCGCCGGGCAAGCACCTGGCCGAGAAGAAGGTGAAGCGCGTCTACCTATTCGGCGGCCTGGGCGCCTCGTCGTCGCCCGTCGGCGGCGTGGGCGCGGGCGCTGACCCCAGCGACCCCCTGGGCTTGTACGAAGAGGGGGGCGCGGGTTGTTCGCCCGACGGGCCGAGCCTGAGCGGCCGCAGCAGCGCCGCCTCGTCGCCGGCTGCCGGCCGCTCGCCCGCCGACCACCGCGGCTATGCCAGCCTGCGAGCCGCCTCGCCCGCCCCGTCCAGCGCGCCCTCGCACGCGTCCTCCTCGGCCTCGTCCCACTCTTCCTCCTCCTCCTCCTCGGGCTCCTCGTCCTCCGACGACGAGTTCGAAGACGACCTGCTCGACCTGAACCCCAGCTCAAACTTTGAGAGCATGTCCCTGGGCAGTTTCAGCTCGTCATCGGCGCTGGACCGGGACCTGGATTTTAACTTCGAGCCCGGCTCCGGCTCGCACTTCGAGTTCCCGGACTACTGCACGCCCGAGGTGAGCGAGATGATCTCAGGAGACTGGCTCGAGTCCAGCATCTCCAACCTGGTCTTCACCTACTGAAGGGCGTGCGGGCAGGGAGAAGAAGGGCCGGGGGGGGACAAGAGAAGAGAAAAAGAAAAAAAAAAGAAAAAAAAAGAAAAGGACAGAAGAAGAGTTGAAAGAGAAAAGGGGGGGGAGAAAAGGAAGAAAAAGAGTGAGCAGGGCTGGCTTGGGCCGCGTCCCCGCGGTCGGAGAGGAGCGCGCCAGCGTTTGGGACCCACTTTCCCATCCCCCACCTCCCCGGGCCGGGGACGGCCCAGTTGGGGGAACGCGGAGGAGGCGGAGGGTAGACAGGGGCGACCTTTAATTGTTGTTATTGATGTTGTTGTTGATGGCAAAAAAAAGCTACTTCGAGTTTCCTCCCCTTTGTTTGAAGAGCCCCCATCCCCTTCCAAGGAGCTTCCGGACTTGTCTGCACCCCCAGCAAGAAGCTGAGTTAGTTTACTAGAGACAGAAGGAATCTCTCCCCTCTGCCTTCGCCACCTTGGCGGTGTTTTTGTTTTATTTTGTTTTTTGGTCAAGAGAAGGTTGGGGGGGGGGGCGATCGCCCCTCCCCCTACCCCCATTTAATGCTTGATGAAGACAGAAGGCTCCGGGGTGATGAATTTACCCGATGGCAGATGTTTGGGGGGAGCTCCGAGGACTGAGAGACTCCATGCTGGAGAATTCTCGTTTGGGTTTTTTCTTTTTTCTTTTTCCTTTTTTTTTTTTTTTTTTTCCTGGCCCCTGCAGCCCGAGGAGGAGATGTTAAGGGGAGAAGGCCAGCCAGAGTGACCGGAGCTGGGAAGTGACCTGAGAACCCAGTTGGAAGCCGCACCAGCCAGGGCGAGGGCGGGGGCAGAGAAGGACGCGAACTGGAAGGGGGCTCATGATCAAACTGAAACGGATTTGCACGCTCGGGAGCAGGCGGCCACGGCCTCTGGGCCTCCGCCTCCTTTCTCTCTGAGATCGGTGAGGTGAGACTTCCCAGACCCGGAGGCGAGGAGGAGAGGAGACTGCTCGACGTGGTACAGGGGCAGTGGAGGGCGAGTGGTGTCGGGGGAAAAAAGGTTTTTTCTTCTCTTAATCGGAATCGTGATGGTGTTGGATTATTTCACTGGTGAGGTTAATATAGCATGTTATCCTGTCTATCTTTTAAAGATTTCTGTATAAGACTGTTGAGCAGTTTTTAAAATAGTGTAGGATAATATAAAAAGCAGATAGATGGCGCTATGTTTGATTCCTACAACGAAATTATCACCAGCTTTTTTTCATTCTTAACTCTTTAAAGGATTCAAACGCAACTCAAATCTGTGCTGGACTTTAAAAAAACAATTCAGGACCAAATTTTTTCTCAGTGTGTATGTGTTTATTCCTTATGGGTGTAAATGAGAAGACGTGTTTTTTTCCCTCACCGATGCTCCATCCTCGTATTTTTTTTTTCCTTGTAAATGTAATCAGATGCCATTTTATATGTGGACGTATTTATACTGGCCAAACATTTTTTTTTCTTATTTTGTCCCTTTTTTCTTTCCTTTTCTTTCTTTTTTACTTACTTTGTTTCTTCCTTCCTTCCTTTCTTTTTTTTATTTTTATTTTTTGTTTAATTTTTCTTTATTTTTGTTTTGGTAGTAGTTGTTACCCACGCCATTTTACGTCTCCTTCACTGAAGGGCTAGAGTTTTAACTTTTAATTTTTTATATTTAAATGTAGACTTTTGACACTTTTAAAAAACAAAGACAAGAGAGATGAAAACGTTTGATTATTTTCTCAGTGTATTTTTGTAAAAAATATATAAAGGGGGTGTTAATCGGTGTAAATCGCTGTTTGGATTTCCTGATTTTATAATAGGGCGGCTGGTTAATATCTCACACAGTTTAAAAAATCAGCCCCTAATTTCTCCATGTTTACACTTCAATCTGCAGGCTTCTTAAAGTGACAGTATCCCTTAACCTGCCACCAGTGTTCACCCTCCATCTCCAGTCTTACATAAAGGGGAGGAGAAATAGCCAAACACTGTATGCTTTTAAGAAAAACAGATCTTTTAACGAGAGACTATTCTGTCCAGAGGCTTTAAAACTGGTGCATTTACAGCAAAAAGGGATCCTGTAGCTTTAACTTGTAAACCACATCTTTTTTGCACTTTTTTTATAAGCAAAAACGTGCCGTTTAAACCACTGGATCTATCTAAATGCCGATTTGAGTTCGCGACACTATGTACTGCGTTTTTCATTCTTGTATTTGACTATTTAATCCTTTCTACTTGTCGCTAAATATAATTGTTTTAGTCTTATGGCATGATGATAGCATATGTGTTCAGGTTTATAGCTGTTGTGTTTAAAGATTGAAAAAAGTGGAAAACATCTTTGTACATTTAAGTCTGTATTATAATAAGCAAAAAGATTGTGTGTATGTATGTTTAATATAACATGACAGGCACTAGAACGTCTGCCTTTTTAAGGCAGTTCCGTTAAGGGTTTTTGTTCTTAAACTTTTTTTTGCCATCCATCCTGTGCAATATGCCGTGTAGAATATTTGTCTTAAAATTTAAGGCCACAAAAAACAATATTTGGGGGAATAAAAAAAGTAAAAAATCATGCCAGCTAATCATGTCAAGTTCACTGCCTGTCAGATTGTTGATATATACCTTCTGTAAATAACTTTTTTTGAGAAGGAAATAAAATCAGCTGGAACTGAACCCTAAATCTTGACTTTTGTCATTATTATGCTCTGAGCCTAAGATTGGGAGGGCCTTCCAACGTGTAGAGACTACACAATCTGCCTGATCTTTGAAACAAGTTCTCAGAGAGGAGACTGTCAAATACCACCTTACTGAGAAATGCTCTTGGCCAGATTTGGCAGGCCCAGACCCTGAAATGATGGCATCAGCTGAATATGTGTCAACTCTACCTTGCCTTTCTAGGAATTTTCTGAGTTTATAACATCTAAATAAATGCCCTTTGTCTTGAAATTGTCAAGGGGAAGAGGGGCAGTATAGACAGAAATCTTCACAGAATAATCTGGCTTGCAGATTTTTTTTTTTCTTTTTTAGTTTGGTGCTTCTGAAACTGCTTTCTCTTTGACTTGCCCATGTTTACCTCCAGCAGTGGCTAGAATCGTTTTACACAGGTTGAACAAAGCCTGTTAAATTATCAGTAGCTTGTGGAGGAGAAAACCTTTACCAATTACGAAATGCAAAAGGTGTATAATTTTTTTTCTTGAAAACAGAAAGGTTAACATGGTGTGCTATACTCCCCATTTTGTGCCATGCCCAACTTTGGCTCCCCGAGGACTTAGAGGAAAGCTTTCCCCACCCCCCAAAAAAGCTAAATAGCACTTCAGCTAGTGAAGATTTATACTTTTTGTAAGCACGAGGCATAGCAGCATTACTGTATACAAGAAGAAAAAGTACCTTGGATTTTCTAAGGCCCATAACTCTGGTAGTGAATATACATGCTAAGTAGCATTCTTTCCTGTTTATTTTCAAGAACCAATTGCTACTAACTAACAAAAGCCATCTTCACTTCCAAATGTCTGATAATTTAAAAATGTGTATTTCTACATGTCTTCTAGTTCAGTGCTGGAGAGGAAGGGTTAAATAAGCAGAAGTGTTTAGAAATAATCCCTAATCATCTGAATTGTGTGTAAGTAAGGGAATATCCTACATCTGGAAGAAGAGGTTTTTAAAGACTAAAGCAGGGTTTTGGTTCAATAAAACACATTAATTTCACCCCCCTCCAAAACAACATGTTTCAATATTAATTTGTCTCTTAAAGACCCCTATTCTTTTCAAAACATTTTTCATGTTTCTTGCTATTATAGTTTTAGTTGCAATTTGTGTTCTACATTTATAATAGCCTATTTTTTAAAAAGACCATCATGAGTATATGGCATCATGAGTTTCTTCAGGACCTTTGTAAAAGGAGGAAAAACTATTCTATGGAAAAGTGCTTAGATTTAATTCTTGTTTATTGTAGTTATGATAGTATGATTGTTTAGGTTTTTTCAGAAGGAAACTATCCAATCTGTGACATAAATGAAGCCTATGTCATCTATTTTTTAAAAAATGACACATACCATTCAAAGTGTGTTTTTATTTTATAGGGGTTTTCTGCCAGAATTGTTTATTTTCCCTTGACTTGACATATAAGAGCAGATTCTTTAAATATTTTCTTCAAAAATTTTTATATCATTGCTTTAAAAATAAAAGCTGCAATGTGTGTGTCCTTCCTAGCAGGTGGTAGAGTAAATGTATGAAACATTTTTGTACTCCTTCCACCGAATCAGCTTTCATTCCTAAGGAATACTCATATATTAGGTGGTAAATGCATAATCAACCTGCAAAAGCAAACAGTGTAGAATGACTTTTTTCTTTCAGATAACTTGAATCAATAGAAAGGATTAAGTTTCAGATTTTCTTTTAAGAATATCAAGCAATTTTTCTTTAAAGACACTGGTTCTGGCCCTGGGCTGCATCAGAAACATTAAGCAAGTTTTTAATTCCTAGTTGAATATTTTTAAGTGTCAAGAAAAACAGCATGCAAGCAGATATGGTGGGCCGAGTGACTGAAAAGGCTTTCATGCCTGAAAAGTGCTTATCCTGCCCTGGGGTTGGGCTCTGAAGGCACTCAGGGATTCTGGAAGTAGATATCACCATTTACCAAGAATTTCCTGTGTGTTCGCTGGGCACACAAGAATTAGAAATCTTGGCTTAGGGACTGCTATGGGTAAGATAGCTTAATCATAAATTTAAGGCAAATTAGGGATCCTAAGGAAGTATTTGGAAAGATGAAAAAAATTCTTAGAATTCTAGGAATACAAACCCATTTTACATATTTGAAAGACTATTAAGGTGGAAGGCTGGTATGCCTTTTGTTTCTGGTGTTTTTTGTTTTACTTTGTTCCTTTCTCCCTTCTCTGAGGCCTATGGAATACCCCTCCAACCCATATTCACTAGAGCTAACCTGTAACTCTGTGGTTCGTCTAGAAAAATTGCCTCCATACACCATTTCTAGGATTTTCACTCTGGCTATCTATCATTGCAAAGCTAAAGTGGAAGGATGGAAAGAAAGCATCTCCAGGCACCTGCATGGTGTTTCAAACTGCCAAGTACCTCTACCACAGTTCCTCTTTGCCCAGGATAAAGTGCAAAATTCACATGCTGCTGTTGAGGCCCTGCACAAAATGGTTTTAGCCCACCTTTCTAGTATTCCAGAACTGCAGTATAGCCAAAGCACAGTCTCCCATCAAATTGGAATTCTTAGAGGACAGGCAAAATGGTTTTAGCCCACCTTTCTAGTATTCCAGAACTGCAGTATAGCCAAAGCACAGTCTCCCATCAGATTGGAATTCTTAGAGGACAGGAAGTAGCCTCTGAACAGTTCTTACATTCCAAGATTTGCCTTTCCTGGTTCCTCGCACATAATAAATGCTAACTTCTTATTTGTTGACTTAACATTTGCACTGTTTCCATGGGGCCTTAAGAGCTTCCAAAATACATTTGCATTTTATGCTTCTTATAATAAGTAGGAACCCTGCAGCTAGGGAAAACCTCAGTTTGAATGCTGCCTCCAAGACCAACAAGCTAGAAGACTTTTGTCAAATTTCTTAGCCCTTTTAAACCTCAGTATTTTTAAATTGTTAAATAGAAGGCTATCCAATATACAATGCTACATAAACCTGTAGAGTACATGTTGTAATGAATGCCTGGCCTACCGTATGGGCTCATTAAATGCTAGATCCTTACCTCGTGGGCTGTTACAAAGAGGCAATACATACACAAGCCTAGCACAATTCCAACAACATAGAAGGCACCAAGTTCTTAAAAATAAATCCCCTGAATCAGTGTTTCCCTGTCTGGCACATGAATAACCAGCATCAGAATTACCTGGCGATTCTTGTTTAGAGAGTATTCTCAGCCAGTTGGACTGTGTGGGTGGGACCCTAAGGAGCCCCCCAAGTATTTTTAAGGCTCACTGGAATTTGGAAATCACTGCTCCCACAATAATTAAGCATGTTCTCCCAATAAATATGCAGTCAAGGGGTTGTTAGCCTCCCCACTCCCCTTTTTTTGCATGGAGAAATTAGGTTGAGAATGGTTCAATGACTAATCTGAGGTCACATGGTCAGAAGTGCCAGAAAGAAGCCTGAAGCCTATGCCCTGAGCTGGAGGAGCAGCTCAGAACTGATTGCCCTAAATAGATGTCTTCTCCATTTTAGCAATAGAAAGACAAACTTACCCAAGGCCTTGGTCTCCTGGTGAGGACTGGCAATCCCCTGACCTCCCTCAGCCTTCTATCTATCCATTTTCCCAGGCCATCTCTACCATCTTCATTGCAAGTGTAAGTAATTATCTGGGTTAATATGTATATACAGTATATTCTAGCTAAACAAATGTGTGCTGAAAAATGAACACAGGGACTGATTTTTGAAAGAAGTAACCAACGTGGAAGAGAATAGAAATGGTGTAAGTAAAGTGAGAGGAACTTCTGCTTTGTTGTCTAACAGAGTTTCCAGCAAATAAGAAAATCAGAAATTGTTCAGAGGAGGGCACTCAGCCTTTTCAGGGAGGGTTATAGTTTACTCATTTTATATATATATATCTCCTAATGAGATTGACCGTTGGCTGCAGTTAACTTGAAGGGTTTTATGGTTTCCTGCATGTGTTGTTTTCCTTCTCTATGTTAAAAAGAAGAAGAGAGAGAGAGAGAGAGAGAGAAAAAAAAAAAAACCTCACATTACTAAACAGTGTTTCCCAGGGGGTCATTTGACCAGGCTGCTCCATTTTGGTTTGGGCCTTAGTTAACAGTGCACTTTTGTGTGTTTATAGTTGATAATAAATTTCATCCATTTTATTTTCTTCTTACAATTTGAATTCAGGGCAATTGGTTTATGGAGTACCACCAAACAAGCAAGGCCTAAGTCATGCCACGGCAGAAACCTTCATACGGGACCTTCCTTTACCCTGAAAAATGTTTAAGGAAAAAGTTGTGATTCATTTGTGCACCAATACACAAAATTGCTTTCATTAACTCATAAGACATTGATGTGATACTTCATTTGAGGGTTTTTTTTTAAGAGTAGGATATAATATACAAATTAACACATTTACTTAGCCCACTTGCTTCTGTAGATATTTTCCCAAATACATAATTCTTTATACTTACCTTTTTTTTTTTGCAGTTTTTGGTCAGGTTGAGTTTGAACCCACCACCTCTGGTATATAGGGCCAGTGCCCTACTCCTTTGAGCCACAGGCACCACCCTGTACTTAAAAATTTTTTTTTTCTTTTTGAGACAGAGTTTCACTTTGTCACCCTCAGTAGAGTGCTGTGGCGTCACTGCTCACAGCAACCTCAAACTCTCAGGCTCGAACGATTCTCTTGCCTCAGCCTCCCAAGTAGCTGGGACTATAAGTGCCCACCACAACATCCAGCCATTCTTTGGTTGCAGTTGTCATTGTTGTTTAGCTGGCCCCAACTGGGTTCGAACCTGCCAACCTGGGTGTATGTGGCTGGTGCTGTAGCCACTGTGCTATAGGCGCCAAGCCAGAACTAAATTAAGCACAGAATGAATGTGGTATGTCCTGACACAACATGCATTTGAAAGACTCAGTAGGCTGTCTGGGTAGTGAGTGCCCAGCAGTGTAGCCTGATGGCTGTTGGCTGATGCATATGGTACATGGAACTGCTTTTGTCAGAGCTAAGTAGCCAGGCCCTGTTTAACATAGGTTAGCTCCTGCTGTATGTGTGGTAAATTGTCACTTTCTTTCCCACTAGTTCCTGCCCTCACTCCCCTAAATCCAGCACCTAAAACCTGTGAAAATCTCTTTCTGAAACTCCTTCTCTTTTTTTTTTTTTGTAGAGACAGAGTCTCACTTTATTGCCCTGGGTAGAGTGCCGTGGCGTCACACTGCTCACAGCAACCTCCAGCTCTTGGGCTTAAGCGATTCTCTTGCCTCAGCCTCCCTAGTAGCTGGGACTA